>DWHU01000488.1:0-18383 GCA_018247975.1 Parides photinus | reverse complement strand
CCCCTGTGGCCTAATGGATAAGGCATCGGCCTCCTAAGCCGGGGATTGTGGGTTCGAGTCCCACCAGGGGTAAAACAAATTCATCTTTTTGTCCATAATAAAATAATTTTTGATCTGCCTTAATTTTAAGTATAATAAAAAAAAACACGTTCGTGTGGCTATGAATAAGTGACAAAGTATTTCTAGAATGGAAACGGGTATTACGTCTTATATGTTTTAGTTGCAATAAAATATAAGCAAAAAAGACATTGTATGAAAATCGTTATACGGACGAGTACTGGTTTTATCCAAATTATATCATTTTAAAAATAATAGAAAGAATGTGAATACCAAGCCCTTTGAATATAACTGGGGTAGAAAATTTTGTAAATTTAAAATCTATCAACTAACGAGAATTGAGGACCTCATTAGTCTTTTATTTCATAATATATCTCGCTATAATTATGCAATAAAGACAAGATAAAGAATATATGTTTCTACATATTTGTGTCATTGTTTTGTTCGAAATAATACAATGTATTTCATTACTCATTTTATATTTTATGCGTTTAACATTTTATGGCGCCTTAAAAACTGTTGACATTTAATTTCTAGACAACACATTTTACAAGTACACGGTTAATTACAATGTAAACATCGTTTTGTACTTAATAAGAGATTATATGTTAATGTCCTATCCATATGAGATAAAATTTATAAGAAATGAAGAATTCTGAATATTTTTTACTATTTATTGTAATTATAAAGTGCAATATAACAGAGAACTGCGAACACCTAACGTAAAGGAACAATCTGATATCTACAAGGTTTTTTTAACGTATTCGTTTGTAAAGTTTCTTCTATATTTATAGTACACGGGTGAGCAACCCGCAGTCTCGACAAGTTTTTAATGATTTTAAAGGATCATCGCTCTGCATCACGATCTCCAACTCTCTCCCATAACCTAGTTGATGCAAGACTCATTTCTATAAGGCGTCACATCACTCCCAATCCACTGATCCCCAAAATCTTAGTCCACGGTCACTCATCATCACTCAGTTGTGATTTTCGATTTCTTAAGTTGCTCACCTCAAATCTAGTATAATTAGCATTTTTGCTTTTAATCATGTACATTTTGCCATCATTCGTTTAAGAAATCATTTAAAGTAAATAACAGGCGATATACCGAATTGTCCAAAATATCTTATTGAGGATTGACGTAGATTACTAATCAAACGGTGTAATTTATATTTGGAGATGTCGTCAAACAAAGAAATATTTAATTAATAAGTGTTAATTCAGTAATGTTAATGTTAAAAAGTTATTTTTCCTGGTGACGTTAAAAGAGAGTATAAGCGCTCTTGTGAACGGTTGGGATTATCCAGTTCTTTGAGAAACGATTTAATAACTAAAAATGACAAAGTCTACAATCTAAACGTAATCATTCTTTATTTCAGTTATTAAAATAAATATTTAATACAAATAGAAAATTGAGATCATAAGAGAAAGTCCTATATAAACTTTCCACAGAGGCGACGGCGCGGCTCCAGCTCCGAGCAGCGGCAAGCAATTTAACCCGGAATGCCGTATGTAGTAATCAACTTGATCTGGCCGCCGACACTCCGAATCTGAAAAATACTTGCTGCTTACTACCTCAGTAAATAAAATGTATAAAAATTGTCATCATGTTAAAGTTATTGTTGTTTGAAAATCATATTTGTACGTTGTCATGTAAATTTAGTATATGGTCAAATTAACTACTTATCTATCTCCATTATAACGAGAAGAACGTTTTGAACGTCAACAGAAAGTAAAACCTATTTTTATAGCAAATGCTTTAATTTTTGTACATAATTTTACGTTAATAATTTAATGTTAAAATTTCAATCTCTAAATTGAAAGTTTTTAATATTACTAATTCACTAAATAATAATTAATAGATAAAACGAAAGAAAAGCGAAAGTAAAGAAGCACTGAATATTTCCTTTGTTAAATTTGTATTAATAGTAAAGGTGATAATTATTTTGTGTTTTTTATTCCATATTAATGAATATTTTATAATTATTATTTAAAGTTACATTAAAAATTTCAGCAAGTAAGATAACGGCGCCGTGGCTTAGTTGGTTAAAGCGCCTGTCTAGTAAACAGGAGATCGGGGGTTCGAATCCCCCCGGGGCCTAGTTGGAAAATTCTTTTTTTACATTTTTTAATTTTTGTTACATATTTCTTACGTGCGCAATTATTTAACGACGATGGTGTCGTTACACCAAAATATGCAGGCGGACAGAAATCTGGTGAAAGGCATGGTGTGGTGAGGTTGAACGTGAATATATCCCGTTCAATTATGGTTTGACAGCTTTGTGAAGCATCAGCGCCACGCCACGTACACACCATTATTCTTCCATAGTCCGAGTTGAGAAACTAAAACAATATTTAACTTTTAAATTGAAATTTATAAAACCACGTATAACCTTTTAATCTTATATGATGGAATCAATGTTGTTTTCCGAAAAATTAAACAAAATAAAAATAAAGTTAGTTAAAACATTGTAATGAGAGCATGCTAAATATTATAATGAATTTATATCACTTGTTATTCCAGTTATTTCGCATTATAAAACTGCATGCGATAACCTTAATTCATATACTTGAGAAACACTACGGCCACTTGAATTATTTGAATTATTTCTACGTTGTCTACAAATGAGAAAAAGCGCCATCTAATATTTCATTATTAAACTGAAAATATTATTAAAAGTATAATTAAATTAACAGATGACGTTAATTTTACAAGTTTCACTAGTATTCATAGATGTTATTAAATTTTATATACAATCATTATTTTATAGTAAATGTCTTTACTACTCCTATAGCAAAATTTTTCCGCCAAATAGCAAGTAGTTTGCAAACGTTATTGTGTTCAGGTTTAAAGTGCGTTTTGGCTAACGAAATTATTGAAATAAACAGACTTAACATAAAATTTTTCAATGCGAAAAACACAGTGCAGTGTATATGATTCAAACAACACTTAATATCAAGTATACTTCTCGCTTGTAGCGTCGATTTGTCACAAAAAGATTTATACCTGGATCTGAATGCGTCGTTGATGCCTTAAGTAAAAAGGATGTACACGATATGTTTGTTTTCTCCCTGGCAACACAGAGTCTTCATAAGGTATCTGCTCGAATATCGTACCATTAAAAGGACATTGCGCTCCTATAATTCTTTTCGTCACAACATCTCCAGTTAAAAATTTGTCTATAGCCTCCGTGACGGCTTGAACGCTTCCCGCATTTAACTAAACAAAAAGAAACATTGACTACAAATTTAAATGACATAATATTAATGAAATGCAAATATTACCGTTAAAAATATTTCTGAATAATCGAGGTATTCATTATTAATATTCTGAAAGTTTGTTAAATCGATGCTTGCATAAACGAAATAGGCATCGAAGCAGGAATGCCTTAACGAAGTCATTAGCTCTCTAGATCGTTCTTGTTCATTGCCAGAGGGCTGGTCGCTTGGACTAATCACTAAAACCACCGTATTTCTTCCTGCACTTGTCTTGATATTAATATCTTGGAGCGACTGGTTCAGCAAATGCTGATTTACCCTCGCTATTACGTTTGGTAGATTGAGACGGTTGGGCCCTGAGAACGTTTTACAAGTTATTAAAATAAACTTATTGTATATTGACTTAAACTATTTACTTTTCGCAAATTTAATATTAGTAAACTATAACTTTAAAGTATGAAGTTTATAATACTGTTGATTTGGATAAAATTATTTTTAAAACAACAATACAGTCTTAATAACGCATCTAAAAATGCCTAGGTGTATATATTTATTTTAAAATATGCAATATTTTGTACATAATTTTTAAACTATTTTTAAATACATACATTCGCTTGTGAAATTTGCTAGATGTCCGAAGAATGCAGTCATGTTATTTGAAGGTGGTGCAATCCATTGTCCGGTGTTGCCATGAAGCAAACCCATCGAATTACCGTTTACATTTATTTCTAGCGCACCGCCAACCCAACTATATTTAAGTACAGTGCATTTTAATTTTCATGAAAAGGTTTACTTTTATCACGCATCCACAAGAATTGGTGTCTCTAAGTAGGCTCTACTCTTTGTAAGAGAGAGAATAACATTAAAAACAGATATTAGTATATAAATATGAAGAAATTATGTAGTTTTTGTCACACACTTTAAATATTGTAATAGCAAATACGAATAAAATAGGTAGAAACCACTTCCTTGTGTAATTTTATTGAATTATTAATATGTGTAATAATCAACAGTGCATCTAATGTATGTAATCGCGTCAGAAAAAATAACGCAATAATAAAAAGGTAGGTTGAAATGTAAAGAAGTTTTGTAGAGCAACATGTTCCTTTATGTTTGCCTATTAGTAATGCTTTTGAAAAAGCTAAAGGCGCTAAGAGTTACTGACCCTGACTACAATGGCTTCGTCATCGTGTATTGTTAGATTTCAAGACGAGTCCCAGCAGTCAACGCACCAATTAAATAGTAACATAGTAAAGTTTGCACACGACTTCTTGGCAGTGAAATAGGTTCTTACATATCGCAAGCATCAGATAACTACAACTACAAACGCTCTGCTGTTATGATGCAAACCTTTTACAAATACTATCATTAAGATGATAGCTCCTCTTTAAAGTGATTGCAATTGAATCTACACCCAAAAGTTGCATGAATATATTAAATATATACTCACGACACGAATTGTTCAACGTCATAACCCTTCCACGAACCGTCAGTAGCGACTATGAGATTCATTCCAGGAACATTGCGACTTGATGCACAGTCACGGTGATATCTTCTAAGTACAGACGCTAAAATATCGTCATTTAATCATCAATAAATATATACATCTATATGTAATAAAAATATAACACTGTGATACATCACTTTATAAACTACAACTAATCCAGCATTTTTTGTGTGTATATACAAAGAGTATATAATAACGTGACTTCATTTAGGAACTTATACACAGCGCCATAATGCGCTCGAAGGTTTGATATTAGATCTATATATATTTCTCATTACTCCAACAATTTCATTAGCTATTACGCCTTTTAAACATGAACACAGTAATTCTCTACCTTTTTGTGCCATGCCTCATTTTAGCCTTACTATCTATTCATATTATTATGCTCCTCCCCTCCCTCAAGTAACACACATAATTTACTTTTCTCGTTAAATTTAGTACCGAAATCTAATATTGCATTTAAATGGTCCGGAAAGGTTTAAACGCGTGTTAAGTCCATTTTAAAATTGTCCCCTCGACAATCAAACTGCTACCCTGTGCCATTTATTCAATGAAGATATTTTAACCATTATAATATAGAAATAAAAATTTTACAATAAGTTTCGATACTCGCTAAGAAATGTATTAACTTACGAGCGTATTCCACGAAAGCTGCGACTGCAGCTTCACTCATCATCCGCATCTCCTCTAGAGGGATATAAACTGTGATCTGTGTTAAAGATAGTATGTGCGCGAATCTCAACGTTTCTGCCTCCAAAAGCGAGTTGCTTACGAATTCGTTGAACAAAGTGAGCCTGTTGCACGCGCGCACCGCGGGCTCGAACGATACACCCTCGTTCGAGTAGTACATCTCGATCACTTGTGATAATCTCAATGATCTCCGTTGTTCTATCCATGAGGGAAGATGTTTCGCTAATATTAACCCTAAAAAAGAATAATTTTTGATTACAATTTATTCATGTTGTAGGACTTTGCTTGGATAGATATCTTTAAGCTTCATCCAGATCATCTTCTATGTATTTTTTTTTATTTTCGCCTCAAGATTAGTTTAATTATTTTTATAATAATTATTACAGTGACAGAACTAAACGAAATATATAAAACACATTTTCAAAGTATTTAGGTAAACAGATTCGCTAACACATTCATATGTAATTAATCATTACATACCATCAATTCCTGATACGATTTCAGCGTCTGTAAAATGCCAATCTATAAAACTGCTGTTCTGTGGTAAAAGGTAAAAATTACGTGGCAGCATTGTGTCATTCCATCTATTGTTGCTGCCTACAGTCATTCTTTGGGACGATGCGCCCACCCTTGGTCCTTGGTTAACAACAACTTCTGCTAAGTCTCCTGAAACATTTAAACATACATACAACATATAGTTTAATTTAGAGTTCTGTATCTAACATGTAATATAAAGTGTTGCACAATGGATACGAACGTAAAGAACTTGAATAAGAGAAATCTTTATTATTTTTAACTTGTGGATTTAAAAAAAGATTGAATCTATAATTTTATTATTGAACATTTCTATGAATTAAGTTTCTTATATAAACTATATCAACTGATACATTTCGTACCTACAAGAGTCGCCACCATAACGTTGCTGATATTAAACTGGTCGGTTACACTTTCTATTCCTTCAAAGTTAATGCCTTTTTCCTTTTGAAGAATTGTTAGCCGTAAAAAATGCGTATCCCATTCTTCCGTAGCCTTATCTATCATTGCCTGTGCTACTTCTGATTTAAAAACTTTAGTGTTAAAAATATCAGATATTGACACTTGCTGCATTTGCAATGATGCGGCTATAGCGGCCACTACAGTACCCGGAGCGATTGGTCCCCAGTCCGTTTGAATGACTCCGTCTTCTATAGGACATCGGCTGTATATTCTGAAAAAATATTTACCAAATGTCGAAATTATTAAATTGTTGCAAGTTATTTAACAATACTTAAACAAATATTTGACTAAGGCTAATGTAATAATGTACTTTATTTGAAAGCAATTTTGTTAAAGTTTGTCAAGACTAATTAATCTAAGACAAACTTAAAAGTATGTTTTTTGGCAAATATTCGCTTCAAAATATACCTGTTATAGGTTATTGTCTTCACATTCTGCCTCGTTTCGATAGACAGAGGACATGTCAGGTTTTCATCTCCCCTTTCCCACGGCTGAACTGCAGAACTTAACATTTTATGCAATAAACACATTTCCAACAATGAAAGGCTTTCATCTACGATTTCCAAAAGGTTTTGGCTAGGTATAAAAAGGTCCATAAGAAGTTTGTATTTATGATACTGGAAAGCTGAGGCTCTGTATGGTAGAACAAATTCTGTTTCGATCGGATTAGTCGCTTGTTCTATGCCATCCAGACGGAATCTGAAAAAAGAGACCTGAGAAGTAAAAAATGCAGTAAAAATGGTATCGCATAATTAATTCAAAATTTTATTTAGATAAGACGTGACGGTGCTAAAAGTGTATAGCATTTTTTGTATGTAATAGATCTAATGTAATTATTCTAGTCCGTTAAAACCGCCGGTATAGTAGTTTTAAACTACTCTGAAATATTAGTCAAAATATAGCATATGTAAATACATAACAGTAAATAAAACACATACCTTCTCAATAACGACGCGCTAAATAATCTTATATCTAACCGAGCAGAAAGTTCTAAACGGTTTAATAATGAAATGAATACGTCGAGTCGTCGTGGAGCATTTAACAGAGGACCTCCATTGCGATAGCAAGCGACTAGATGTGCTGGTATACTTGACATCACCTTTGCTTCAGCGGCTTAATAAAACAAAAAGAAATAAATAGTTGTGCCAACATAATTTGTGCACGTATACAACATGTTATAGCATATGTAAAATAAATGGAAAATGTATCAAGTAAAACCTTCGTGAAGCGTTGTAGTCCTGGGAACTCATACACAACAATCCTATATCCTTAAAAATGTCTATAGAACGTGAACGTTGTTTTTTTAACTAGTAATATTCATTATTCTACTACTTATTAAATGTTTTATAGCACTGTAGATACAGTATTAAATTCCGTAGATGCTTGATAATTTCGATACATTGAAAGGAACGAGACAAGCAAAACTTTCTCTTAATGGTCCACAAAGCGGTTTGTTTTAACTATCATATTCTGCGCTGCCAAGATTTTGGATAGAAACTAGCCTGTGATGATATGAAATTCCATTGCCATAGAAGTATTATAAGTTATAGGGCGCTTTACCCGTGACCGCTAATTTTAACCTATTACTGTATGACAAGAAGTTTTAAGGATTCTCAGTAACCATTTAGGTCGCATCTTGCAAAGGGAGAAGTACTACAGTTTAACAATACTTCTTTTCTGTCGCACAAACACATATTAACGGACATCAACAATTGTACACACTAAAAAATTAAGCATTATTTAATAAATGTAACTATCAATTAGTAATAACAGGAAAAGTTGTTTTTAATAAAATTTAAAATAAAAGTTATGGTTTCAAAACTTTCACATTTAGTTTTAATGGTGAGAAACGTTTAGATTTTTCTTTATAAAATACTCACAATATACAAATAATATGAATACTAGTATTTTCTTCATTTTTATAACTTAATTCAATAGGTGTACGATCGAAACAACACATCGTAGTTATGCCTCAGGGAGTGCCTGATAGTGAATAGATAAGATAATGAATCACTATGTAAGTAGGACATTAAACGGCCATCTATAATTTGCAATTATTCAAGTTGAGCTATAGACATTAATTATTTCTATAGAGGTAAAAATGGCAGATAGTCGTAAAACCCTCTAAAAATAGAAACAAAATATAAAACCAATAAATGAAAAATAAAGTATATTTATTAATAATAACTTCCAACATACTCATTTCACAGTAATTACATCGAAAGATATTTATGGTATATGGTAATTTATACACAAAGCATACAGACATAAACATTCTCTTCTACAATAATTTAGATATTAACCTAAAACCAGTATTAGGTTTTTTATCTACAATAAGTTGCATTACCTTTACTTTAGTTTTAAATGACAATGAATTTGTGCATGGTTATGCATACTCTCAGAATAGTCTTGCTTTCATATATTAACAGTTAGTACACATATAAAGAATGCTGTTATGATAGCAGATTTACCGTACGAAGGTGGTAGCTAATTATGGACAATCTTTCCACCAAAAACCTCAACATGTCACGCCGAAATCGATCCGGAAAGCTCTATATTACAAACAGTTAACAGCTGAGCGCACAAGTTGTAGAAAGTCTGCGTTTATATTACTAAAAATTAAAATTAAATCATGTCTATCAAGACAAAAATTAATGCATTACAATTCACATTGATAGAAAAATAAATAATGTACTTAAAAAAAATTACTAACCCATTTATTTATTTCTAGTTTGTTTGATTGTTTAATCACATTTCCAAGTAGTGAATTTGCAACTAAATATTGTTATAATAATTATTACATATTACTACAGGACATGAAGATGGAGTAGTACCGACAAGACTAACTCGGATTCAGTTTTTTTATAAGCTAACCTTAGTCAATGACAAATCCTGTATAGATATTCACAATCAGAAACAAAGAAAATTATCTTGCAAAAAGTAAATTAAACCATGTATGAATCATTCCAGTTTTCCAATTTTATGTTCTGTACAATAAAAAAGCAAGGTAAATCTAATGTAAATATAACAGCCCTTCTGTTACTAGACTTAAAACTGTAATACATTTTATTTATTTCTAACAATTTGTCACATCAATATACACAAAATTACATCTATTTTTTAAACATATCTTTAAATTGTAATTAAAACAGTAATGGTAAATAATTTGACTAACTGACTATACAATTAAAGAGCCATATTCTACTCTGGCCCAGTTTTTTTTAAATATTAAACATAACTCATGCAACATTCTGATCAAAAAATAAAATGCATGTGAAAATAACTTAGAATAAAATAGTTTTTTTAATAAAAAATAATGAAATACATTGTTCAATGTTAAATGTTATTAATAAATATAAAATGGAATGGTTTTATCGTAAGACCAATTTTGCAGGTCTTCCATCAATCTGTCGTGATGAACCATTCTTCAATGTAAATTCCCTTTTGATATAAGCAAATAATAAGTCAGTTATAAGAAAAATTTGTGCAGTAGCAAATGACAGGGTAACTCCAAAGAAGAAATTTGCATTCGCTGAACCGGAATAAATCCACAGATGCCACACGGTTGGTCCAAGTGCTGATGTAATAATGAAGGCACATCCAACAATAAATTTTTGTTGCATAACTGAAAATCAAAACAAATTATATATATATGATGTATTGTATCAAAAATAATTAAATAACATTTTTAGGTTTTACATACATGAGAACAGGTGCTTCCACATTGGCAACAGAGCCAAGTAAAATCCTACATCACCAATACATGGATATGATCGAAATATGGCTGACAATGCAATAAGAACTGTTGCCAAGAGTACAGGCTCATTCTTAAACCTGAGAGTTAGCGGAATTATGTACAGAGCCAATGCATTTATTTGAAATGCACATACAAACAGAAGTCTAAAGTGTTCAAACATTTCAGTGAAGAAATACCAAAATAACCCAATGTTTGGTTTTAAGTCGGGCACAACTAATCTGAAAAACAAAATACAGTAATAATTAAAACGTATTAAAAGATTTCTGTTTTTTGCTGGTTTGGTTTGTATATGTAATAATAGTCTAACACAGAAGTTGTGACTAGAACAGAAAGACCCTTTGTAAATTTAAAGTTCAATGGACCTAAATAAAAGTAAACAAATGCACATTTTTATACATAAACATTTCCCGGACTTTCAGTAGTAATTAAAACTTGACCTTAATACTTAGAATATACCTTTTACATAATAAACACTTCATTAATAGTATTATATTTTATACTCATCATACTACTATAAGAAGTTTTATAAATAGAATGTAATTTAATGTAATGTAAATTTTGCCCCAAATTTTATAATTTTTAAAACAATATGTATCTGTTAAGAAGAAGCAATAACAAAACATATCCTTACATAAATCCATAAGTATTGTAGACATATTTATAAGATCCATCCATTATAAATGCTGATATGTATATTAGGAAACCCCAACAAAGTACAAAAATTAATAATGTTCTTATATATGAACATTTATTACATCCTTTGTTAATATCTGCTAATAATATTGCAATTGGAACTATTAGCAAAACTGGGTACAATGCCTGATGAGTGGCAAGTGCAATGAAAACACACGCTAGGATCTGTTGTCCACTTGTGGCACTCCATAAAGATGCTGCGACCAATAAGTTTTGGATAACAGTTGTTGTCATGCCAGCACAATTCAACACAGAATAGGGGTTAAACAGATATACTGACAGAACATATTCAGGGGCATCATCTATTCTTGAATTACTTAGGAGCATTGACTTAGAATCTTCATTAACTTGATCTTTTATTTTTTCTTGTGTATTTTTAAATATTTTCGTAAACGATTTTGATGTTTTGTATAAAAAAAATCCTGTGATTAAATCAAAAATTGTGAACAAAAGAGGCACCAGAAATGGTATTTTCTTCATGACAAAATGAATAAAAATCAACATCAGTGGTGATTCGTGAAATGAGTCTCCTTCATACGGATTGATATCATTATCATAAAGATATACCCCTTCAATTAACCTCTTCCAAGAGTTCAAAGGAGTTGCGATTTCAACCCGGTTAGCTATCGTTTGCCAATAATCTAAGTGGATAAGCCAATATCGCACTAAGCCGGCTATTAAAAATTTGTAAATGAGAGCCATGGCATATTCTTAAATTAATCACTAATTTAAAGAGTTCATTTTCAAATTTCAAAACAAGCTAAAAGTGAAAACACTCAAAAGCGACAGTAAACATAGATCAATAATCTATGTCCATACATTTTTTTTCTTTAAAAACGTTGGACTCGTTAAAAATTTTTAATTCAGAATGTTTTGTAATTTTTTAATATCTTATTGGTATGGATGTACTAAACAGAAATGATGAACATTAATTTATAATATTGATGTACGTCATTTACGGTTTGTTATATGGCAATAAACATGTGTTGACAGTGTTTTAAAAATAAATGTCTCGCGTTCGTCGTTATTGCAATACACTTTGTTCATTATTTATACTTTAAACGAGACTTGGATTCTAAGAAATACTTAAGTTTTTTAAATATAGGTTTAGCTTTCAACCTTTATTTTATCTAATTTTATGGAGTAATAAAGGAAGTACGTAAATAAAGAAAATAAAAAAAAAATTTCTTTCTGCATGTACAATTTTGTTTCTCAAGCTTTTAAAGATAAAAGAATTCATTAAAAATAATGTATCATAAAACCGAAAGAAAAAAGCAGACTATTTAGAAACTAAAATTATGGAGATGTTTTCGATAGTATTACTCTTATGCGATTAGATTAAAACTAAAATAAACGACATGTGTGAAGTGTATGCATATTAAAGGATTTTATTAGAATAAGGCAGAAATTTTTAAATGACTGAATGACTGACTATACAGAGTGTATACGAGAAGTCAACAAAAACCACAACAATAAATTTTATAAAAGTAGTAATTCTGTGGCCCGTATCATATCTATACTAATTATATTTAATACATTATTTTTAAATATGTACACGGATATTTCTTTACGTGCACATATCTCCAGGACTTTGGATACATATGAGAGAATGTAAATAGAGCGAAACAGAGTGGGTCTTCACATATGCTCTTTCCATACCGCTGGAAATTCATCAGCGTCTAACAGGTAGTTTATGATGTGTGTGATTAAGAGAAACGGGGACTCGAGGATCAAATTTACCCTGTGTTCACTGACTTCATCACACCTTACAGCTTTGGAGTTCATCTATAGGACCGTTTTACGTACACCATCATAGAGAGAGAAATAAAAAAGATTCAGTTTGTTACTTGACAGCAGTATCTATAGAAGAGCTAGTAAGGAACTGGCAATTCAGGTCATTTAATACGTGAAATATATTCTGAGGAAACAGGTTTGGTGATACCAAGTGATTCAAAATTTCTGCGTTTCAGTGATTAGAACCTTTATTGATATTATCGTGAATGGGCCCTTTAAAATTACGTACTATTTGATAGATTCTTTTTCTCGGTATTTGAAACAGTATCCAGATGTCTTCAATGCGGCTTTTGAATTTCTGAAACGCATTATTACATCACGACAAATCGATCGGGATCTTAACTCTTAATCCATTTTTTGGAGCATATGTATAATATTAGTGATTAACGGTATTATTTATAATAGTGCTGTCGGTAAGAAGGCAATTCTTACCAATGCAGCGTGTTTGTTCAGTTCATAATTGTTTAAAAGTAAAAATTGTAAAGACACAATCATGGGACTAGGTTTAAGTAGTTTTATTTTATCTAACATACGTAAAAGATTGTGACGAGAGAAACAAGGGACTGAGGGCCGTCTATATATTATATACAGAATTTTCTAGACCCGGAACTGTTTTTAATAAGTGTGTGTTAAGGTGTCCCATATTCTTGTAATGCTTATACTGAGATCCGATGAAACCGTAGGCTAGAGATAAAATAACTATGTATAATGTAAGAAAACAATATATATTGAATAAAAACAATAGATTATACATCATCCCATGCGCTAACGGTTCACAGTGACTTTAGATAGAAATTAACGCACAATAAATAAATAAATAAACCTTAAGTCAATCAGTTTATGACAAAAATTTTATTGAAATTTTATAATATGCATTTGTAAATGATTTTATTTTACGTTAATATTAATTAAGGCTTACATTAAACTGTACTTACAAATAATAACATTCTGGTACATAACATAATCTTTACATAAAGGAAACGCATTTAAAAAAATTGAGTGCATGTTTGAAAAATCTAAATTACTATTTTGTAGGGAATATCTGGTCGTACGGTACTTTAAGGAATATTTTATTAGCGATACGTGTGCCGATCTTGTTCCAGTTGCTTTGTGCCAACGGCAAAAGTTCTCGATACAGTAATCTCCAATTTTCATTGGTGACACGAATTGCAAATTCAGCTGAAACAATATACATACATTTAAAAACGATTTATTTTGCGGATAGTATTATGAATTAAAAGGTCTGCCCTAGAACGCGACTGTATTCAGTCCCGTCCGAAATATTTGATGTTTTAAAATGACGAATACAAGGTTCCTATTATGATATAATACTTTACAAAACTTTACTTTAAAATTGCTTGTCCAAAATATTAAATAGATAAAAATCATATAAACTGAATAAAAACTATTTTTTTTTCTCTGTTATAACATCTCATCAAAGGTCCACGATTTTGAATAATAGAAATTGCTTACTCAATTCCTTGCTGTCTGGATTTTCGTTAGTCATTTGTGTAACCATGTTGCCGACGTCAGGTCGCATATAAAAAGATTTAATTCTTACATATGTGTTACCATCAATTATTTCCGGAGTCCCGTCCAGTTTCCAAGTGTACGTCAAGTCACCTATGAAATTATTAAGTAACAGTTACTTTTAGTGTATTATTTAAACAAAACAAATGAAAAAAAAAATTAACAAAAAGGTGCAAGAGTTTAAGGTGGCATAAAATAAATGTATATTTGTATTTGATATAATTTTACATATTATTACAAAACGCGCAAACATTGTAGTACAACAATTAAATAAAAAAATCTTGTGTTTTTTCGTCAATGTGTATAAGCATGTAGAGAATTTTACCAATAGTAACTTACTCATAACTGTGTTGAATTCTCCTGTAGCGTTGATCCTCAAATCACTATAACTTCCTGCTCCTCTATAGCGACCCTTGCAAAGTATTTGTTTAGAAAACATATCAATTTCCATATGGAAAGTATCATCATCTGCGCGAAGCCTATAAATATTTGAAATTTTAATACTAATGAATTGTAATGTAATGAATATAAAATAATATAATTTATATGAAATAGATTTTTAAACTGCTGATGGAGTTACTAACCGCACGTCTTTCACAGTAGATTCTGTAACACCTTCGAAGTATGTATCTGTTACAGTTAATTTTGCAATTATCTGTAAAAACAAAGGTCTCGCTATTATGAATTTCTTTTGCTTTAGCAAATTGAAATACATATTATAAAAGTGTTGCTACATTTTTTTAAATAACGCTAATTAAGCAAAGCTTATTAAACTAACTGGTGGTAGGTCTTTGTTGCCGGTGACTGTCTAGATACCACCGCAGCTACTATTTTTGCCGCAAAACAGTAGTATGCTAATGTTACTGTATCGGTTTGAGAAATATTGTAGCTAGTGAAATTACTGTAGTAACGAAATCTAATATCTAAAGGCGACGACCACAATGTGATGCTGTGTATACCATTCTATATACAGCAACATTTGGTAACCATTATTATTATAGTAGACAGGTTTACCATCAGGTGAACATCTTATTATATATCACGTATTTTATTAATGTTGCACCCACACTACTGTACTCTGCTCAACTCTATGGTTGACTAGGAGAGAATGCCCTTTGGCATTAAGCCCGCCTTTTTGTCCATTTTGTGTGTGCGGAAAAAGTTTTATAAATAAAAAAAAAAAAAATAATCTCGACATCAAGCTATTATTGCACATTCTTAGAAATACTTAGTGACACGCGGAAATAGAAAAAAATTACTATTGAATCATGAAAAACTTCCTGGTTTCGTTTAAACATTAAACAAAGTTTTAGTAATAACCGTCAAGGAAATTACTATTAACTAATTAAGGAAAGGTTGAATAACTTTATCCTTAAACAAATCTTAAAAAACGTTCAACAAAAGTTTTTATACAATTCTTGACGTTTCCTTTGTGTATAATAAAATCTGATAACGGAAATTAAATTAAAGTTCTTGTTACTTAAATTTAAATAACTTTATACAGAATTCACAGACTACAATGGAAATTTAATTTTTGCGAACAAAATAAAAAATTGTGTAAAAGAATTAAAAGTGTTATTGATGTTATTAAAACATATATTATTATTCATTACAATTTAAAATGATGAATAAGAATAAATATGTTTTGAAGGCTACCACACTTTTAAAGTCCGTAATCACATCATCACAACATGGCGATGAACTGTTCCTACTCTAATATAAATCTTTTAAATTTAAATCCTTTATAATTATGTTTTTTTTTTTAATTAACTAGTCTGGTCTAAAACAGATTTCCCTTTGAATAATCTATGTTATTATACCATATTTTTATATATGTATTTCAAATCAATAAGGTAATGATGAGTTGTATTGCGATACTTTTTAATGGACAAATAAAAAGTAAAGCTTTAAGTGCTGTGATAAATTAATGCAACGAGTCATGATATCTTTACCTCAGCTAAACGTATATGAGTACAAATGTATGACAACACATTAAGGTAGGGTTAATTTTTCTTCGTATATATGAACATGTAGTTGAATTAATTAATTCACGTGACCAACAAATAACATGACTCGAAATGCTTAGTCATACTCTGTAGTTATACGTTTATATCCGTAGCATATAATTCTTTACTTTTCAGCCTTATTTTGTAAAGCAAAAATAATGCGTATATATGTATGTAGATTCTTTAAATAGTAATGAAGTTATTAAGCATAATAAAATTAAATTAGATGATATCAGTAACGAAGGCCGATATTATTCGTCAATAGTAATTAAATATTAAACAAATGACCTTGGTTTAAAATACACTCTTTATAAATAAAATAAAACTTTAAATTTAATTTTTTTCATGTTATCGTTTGTACAGTACACGATGTGTAAAAATAATATTATTAACAGAGAAACTGTGTTGTCATACACAGGTAAATAAGATTTGTTTGTACGTAAAACATTTTCTCATAATGCATTTAACATTGTGAGAATATTCTTTGTTACAAGTTTTACGACTTCATTTACCATACCAAGATTTTAAATTGACCTTTAAATGATTATTTACCTGGTTGTTATTATATTCCATTTTTACTTGTTTTTCATAGTAAGGATCGATTGGTGGTAAACCAAAATCCTTTATACCACTTTTCATTGCTACAAGACCTTTTCGCACAGCCTCTACTAAACAGTCAGAGACATCGGGTGAATTTCTATTACAAATCGGTACATAATTACCTGAAAAAAAAGGTATTCAGAATCATATTAATATCAATATTTTTTACACTTTGTTGTTATGATGATTAAGACCACGTCAACGCTACATGGAGTAAATACTTCTTCTCAAGCTAATTGTATAACAGTGCTACAGAACAATCTGCTAAAATAAAAATATGATTTTTGTAAAGAACGTATTGATGAACAAAAATGTGAACTTTTCTTCAATATCTAGATTTGTTGAAGTAATATTTATGTCAGTTTAAAATTAACGTAGATGTTGTCGATGATTGAAATGATTTCGATACAAAATCTCTATTTGGATTTTAGGGAAAAGATGTTACTTTTTCTATTTAATGCAAAGTAATAATAAACTGCACATTTAATGTACCCACTTCGAGGCTTTCTCTTACGTTGAGAGAGTTGTGGCCTTTTATACCCATTGCTGGCCAAGTGTGGGTTAGCGGATGTTACATATTCAAAAAAGCTCTTAATATTTAGCTAGCTACATAGCTACGATTTTCTAATTTCAATATAATAAATATTATGTCCTAGTACATAAAAGAGTAACGCTTACTTCAATATCTTTTTACCTTTGACGCTTGCGTTTTTCGATAACATTTTATAGTTTCTATTACAATGTTTTAAAGGTTGAGAAAGGAAGTTCTGTATTACATAGATTAAATAATGAAACTTTTCTGTGAAATAAAATCACGGAAAATGTATGAAGGTTAACGTATTCATTACATTGTACTGATATTTTATTTATTCGTTTTTTATTTGTGTTGCAAAATGCATATAAAATGTCAGAGTGAGAATTGTGACAGCAGAAATTGCTTACAGAAAAAAATATTATGCGAAATGCAACTTAGATTTCCGCCTGTAAGACAAGATAACTGCTAGAAAGTATACATCATGTATAAATTAAAAAAACATACGAGCTTACGTGTACGTAACAGAACATACGAATTTAATATCTATTACAGATAAAATGAAAGAATGTATGTAACATTTTACAGGTTTGATACATTATAAACACATACAAGATGCATTTAATTCATAGTTGTAATAGGGTTGTTTGTTTATTAAAACATACTATTACACGAAGAGTTCTTAATTTATGCCTAAAATGTAAGATTATATCACTAAGGAATTCTGTTCTTTAGCTTTTAACTAATGATTTTATTGCAATTGTTACGTCCGATATGACATTCAAACTACCAACCATTATTTATATTTATTATGAAATAAAAGCCGTGATAGCCGAATGGTTTGGAACCTCGGCCTCCGATTCGGAGATAGCGGGATCGAATCCGGCGCGCACCGAAGACATTTCTGAGTTATGTGCGCTTTCAAAAATTAAATATCACTGGCTTTATCCGCCAACCTGCACTTGGCCAGCGTGGTGGATTATGGCCAAAACTCTCTCCATT
>DWHU01000487.1:0-18390 GCA_018247975.1 Parides photinus | reverse complement strand
AAAATTAGTAAAATCGGTTCAGCAGTTCCCGAGTTTTAGCGAGACTAACGAACAGCTGTTGATTTTTATATATAAGAAGAAGAAGAAGATATATAGATATAGTTGAAACGAAACAGGCGGTAATTACATATGTAGAAACAAGTAATAATGTAGCTGATAGCTTTACCAATCCATTGCTATCATTGAAATAGAAATATTTTGTACACAAGGTAAGGATTGTCCGATCTAACTTACTTTTATTTAAATATTTTAATAAAAAAATTTAAGTATACATTGCTACCACAAGTTTAAGGTAATAGTGTAAACAATAGAAATAAAGAACCGCAAACTGTTTGAACCGTATTGTTTTCGTAAGTAAGATCAAAACATTAAATAATTAAAACTCAGCACCCTCGCGCTCGTAGTATATACA
Source organism: Parides photinus (assembly GCA_018247975.1). Taxonomy (NCBI): domain Eukaryota; kingdom Metazoa; phylum Arthropoda; class Insecta; order Lepidoptera; family Papilionidae; genus Parides; species Parides photinus. The sequence goes on along the minus strand of DWHU01000487.1, from coordinate 17,978 downwards.
CGTGACTGACTGTTGCTCGTACACCCGCGCGCACCGGCGCGAGCAGCCTGCGACGACGGCTCCTACCTTCGTACCCCACGAACCCAAAAAACCCCACTAGTCATCTTTTACGACAGGCAGTTCTCATAGCGTAAATAATACAACAGCTTCACAATAAAAATATAAATGTATAAATCGACTTTAGTTTTTTTGAGCGATCTCGTCCTTCCGCCGCCGGTTGTCTTTACACATAAACAATCGGTTTCCCAGCGGTACATTTTCAGTAACCTTTTCCTGTTAAACTATTGCGCGTCGTCTATTATCATATTTGTACACGTAAATACACGTAATGATAAAATTTGTTTTTTATTACCTGACCTGTATTAAAACGTTTCATACGAGACAAATCCTGGCATTTGTAAGCACGCTCGTCGTAACCGTGTCGCTGAATTTAGAGAAACCTCGTCCGCCCCATTCTTGTAGCACCCCATCCCATAACATCTAAAACACCAGCGCGGAGAGATTCAGATATAGTCGTCCGCGGAAGCCGCACCACGTCGTTCTTCCCGTTACTCGGTCGTACGAGCAGCGCCAAAGCGGGCTCGCGGCGACGATGAGCCGTTCACGAATGTTGGCACGTTCTAGTCAGACGTTGCGATTTTTTAAAATTGTTTATTATTAATATTACTGTTACTTTTTATTATAACTTTTATGTATATAAGCGATCTTTTCGTTTAGTAACATAGATCTGATAAAAAAAAATAATTATACTTTGTCGATTTTTTTGAGTTAACAATGGCAGCGCGGACACGAAACGTTTGCTTTCCTGTGAAAAAAAAACTTGACGTCATCCAAATTCAAGCTGACAGTGATTTCGATGGGGCGCAGGAGTTGGCACGGAATTTGTTTTTTGTTTTAAATCTCGTAACTGCCGCTGACGAAGGAAGCTGCAGTGTTCATGTAATATCAAGTGAATGTCGTCTGATTCCGTCCCGACGGCGCGCTGCGGCTGAGCGATGACACGATGAAAGTGATTGAAGCTAAAATCGTCGTCTTGGGCTGCCAAGGTACGAGATTTAAAATGAATTATTTGTCTGTTGCAGCAACGCCGCCGGTCGATTGCGAAACTCGGCCAAACACGGCAAACACTAACTTGAGTACAGAGAAAATGGTAAGCGTGAGTCGTGCGCGATAATCACTAACATTTGTACAATAATATTAAATCACAAATGAAAACCTACGTCTACACTAAAAGGTCGTGTATATTCTGGACAAAGAAACTTACATATCTAGGTTTGACCTTTTCTTATTACAAATAAATTATTAAAATCTTATTAAAAATAAATTAAATAAATAAATAAATTTTATCAGTAAATAAATCCCTTATGAATATTTTGACAATTATTATATATTACATTAACAGTTACACACCATTAAAGTTAAAATGATGATTAGATATTAATAAATAGGTATCATAACCGACGTTATGAAGTATAAATTTATTCATAAAGAGAAAACTCACATGAGGCTGTTAATGTTGTTTTCATAATTTTGTTAAATGTACATGGGCACCATCCAGGTCCGCTGGTGGTTTTCTAGCCTGGTGCCAATTGTGACTTGCTCACTCTACACCTCTGAGGTATCTAAATGTGTAAGCAGTGCTGATTCACAAACAACTTAGCCTACTCAAATGAATCATGTGTTTATCAAATGTGACAGCATATTTGTTATTGAAGGATGTGCCAATGTGCACTCTGCAAGAGGAAAATAGTCAAATATATTTTCATTCTAAACATGCTGTAGAAGTTTTGGAACGTGATTTGCCTTTTTCATCTTTTCACTGGTGTATCAGATCATTTTAATTGCAGACTATTACTATAATTAAAGAATGCAGGAATTGGTACCCAGTGCAGCTTAGCAATTAGCCAAATTTAAAAAATATATGTTATAGTATTCCATCATTAATGGAGTTCTGATGTTCCATTTCCTTGTTTGCTTCATCGCCATTCACCATTTCCTCTGAAACAATTCTTTACTTAAAGATAACTTATAATGTATTCAAGGTATGTTTTTCAGTAATTAAATATTTGAACATTTATTACACAGTGGCGACAGTCCAGGTGTCAAGTGATACCTTCAAACTTTCCTGTAAGTAACAATCACTGTCCCAGCACTCTCTGCTTCTTAAAAAGGAGTGAGTAGTACAGTCATGTCGCACTGGAGGAGCACGGTTCCGGCTGCATTTGTATGTCTGATGTGTAAATGTACATTGTATGAGCAGATGTATATGTAAATTGCAGGAGTGGGCAAGACGAGCCTGGTGGTACGCTACATCGGCAAGATGTTCTCCAAGCACATCTCGCCGACTATCGGCGCCTCGTTCTTCACATGCAACATTAACCTGGAGGAGGCGCGCGTCAAGCTGCAGGTGTGCTGCCAGTATCAAACTTCTCGTTCCTATGAAGCCGGTCCCCGCGCGTCCTCGGTACCGAGCAGACCCATTGGTCGTGCCATCGCGTGACGGGGTGGGGGGCACGCCCCCTGAACGCACGCATTACACAACACCATTCGCGCAGGTATGGGACACGGCGGGGCAGGAGCGCTTCCGCTCCATGGCGCCGATGTATTACCGCAACGCCAACGCCGCGCTGCTCGTCTTCGACATCACCAGCGTCTCCAGCTTCGCCGCCATCAAGAGCTGGGTCAAGGAGCTGCAGAGGTACGCCATCGACATTACTGGTATGCCCAAACGCCGTACATACATCCGACAACGATCATTCCCACGGCTCCTAACGACACACTCGTGTCCCCGAGCGCAGCAACGTGCCGGAGCCGCTGGTGCTGACGCTGGTGGGCAACAAGGCGGACCTGGGCGGCGCGCGCGCCGTCCCCGTGCACGAGGCCGCGCGCTACGCCGCCGCGCTCGGCGCCGCCTACACCGAGACCTCTGCGCTGCACGACCAGGTACGGCGCGCAGAGCCCGCGCGCGCAGGGCGCCGCTGACCGTGTGCGTTGTGTGCAGGGCATCGAGCACGTGTTCGTGAGCACGGCGCGCGCGCTGCTGCTGGCCGCGGCCGCCGCGCCGCCCGCTGCGGCGCCGCAGCACCTGCTGCACCAGTGTCACGGTACTACTCCATCACTCCGTTCCGCTCCGTTCCGTTCTGAACCCGCCGGCGATGAGCTGATCCCGCGTTTCTGTGACGCAGGCACCGGCGCCGTGGAGCTGCCGGCGTGCGGGCCCCCGGCGGCGCACGCGCCTCGCCCGCACTGCTGCTAGCGCTCCCGACGTTTTGTAACACCAAATAAATTAAATGACATTCGTTATATTTTTGGACGGTTTGTATAGCGGCGCGCTCGCTGCGAGTCGATGTCGGCTTTGATACGATTTACATTAAATGTTGTTCAAAGTAAATGTATATAATGTTGATGCGTTTGTAAGTTTAAAGTTTATGATTAAACTCCAATGGGACACTGCACCGTCTGCATGTTAAAGTTTGTTGCGTTTGAATTATTTTCATTTACGTCCCTGCCGCCGTACAGCCGCGTGCGCTCCGACCTCAACGGTTGTCTCGCAAACTCCCGAGAGCAGAAATAAAAAACTTCATTGTGTGTGTAAATAATGAAACTATATGCTTTGAAATACTTTGTGACCGCATAATAATTTATTTCGTAAACACTTGAGTGAGCGACCGGCGGCCGGTCCGAGCTTCGAAGTTTTAAATGACATGTACAAGTAGCTCGTTTCGAAACTAAACTCACAAAATAAGAAACTGAAACGTCAACGTGACGTGGAAATTAATTCGGACCGGCTTTGGTCTTTTACTTGCGAAGCGCTAGCCGGTGCTCATCGCGGCTACTCCACAGATGTTAACTTATAAATAGTATAAAGTTTATGGTGAGCGCGACTAAAGCTCCACGTGCTGCGGCTCGTCCGGCTCGTCCTGCAGCTCGTCCGGTAGCTCGTCCGGCCGCGCGCCCGGCCCGCCCGCGCCGCCCAGCGCTCCGCCGCCGAAGCCGTACGGGTCCGGTCCGTGTACCTGCGAGCACGACACACCACCGCCGTCAACTGCCTGGTCAACTTGCCGGATGCCACACGCTCGGTGGTCGTTGCGTACCTTCACGTATTCGGCCTCCATCTCGGGCGTCCACGTGGTGTCCTTCTCGTCGGGCAGCATCCACGGCTCGCAGTAGTTCGTGTGCTCGAAGCAGATCTGGACAAACGACAGGAGCGTTAATCTCGCTTGGCGGGCCGGGAGCCGCCTGGCGCCTGGCGCCGGCGCGGGCTGCTCACCGCGCGCTCCGCGTCCGGCATGACGTCGTCGTGCGGCCGCCGCGCGTACAGCTCCGTGATCTCGTCCTCGTTCTCCTCGAACATGCGCTCGCACTGCGGGCACACGAACACAAGGTTATAAACGTGTCGTCTGCGGACGGAGCGCTGCTGCGTGGCGGGGCGTGGCGGGGCGGTGCCGTTACTCACGTAGTACTCGAGACTCTTATTGAGGTCGTCGTCGGTGACGAACTTAGTCTTTGAGAAATCCGGGTTCATGCCTCCGCTGTCCGTCATGAGCTGCATGATGGCCAGCTTGCCCGTCGCTTTGTAGTACACGCGGACGTAGTCGTCCATTTTCTTGCCTGCATTGCAAATAGGCAATGAAGAGAGCAGATATTGTGTATCGTAATTATCCGACCGTACCGCCGGGACTGGGAACTGAATACTTAAATATAATCATTTTATTAATATTAAATGATTATTAATCATTATGCCTGTACTTACAAATGTCATCGATCAGTTCAGAAATGTATACAGCTGACCGATGAGCCGGCAGCTTCTGCTGCATGGTATTACCGCTTGCATCCATTCTAAAATTGCCCACCTATAAAATGAACAGTTTATAACGTGATGCCGTCGTGTACGTGTTACGTGAGGGGGCTCTGCCCTCAGCGTCTCCTGCCAGATCCTGCCAGCAGGTACACGGTTTCCGTTACAATTTTCTCAAATATACTGCACATTAGTTACGTTTAGTTAACTACAAGCAGCGACGCGACTAGTCGTACGGCGGAATAATAACGGAACCTGCTCAGTGTCGTTGAGAGTTTTTATAGCTCAACTGTATATCGATCAGATACAAGACTATCTTTTATCAACAATTACGAGAACAATATTAAAATACCATCTGTCTAAATAACCACTCAAAAGTCGGACAATGAAATCATCTATTTTATCTTTTTTCCTTTTATTATTACAATACTTATCAAATTGAAAATTACAGATCAAATACCTGTAATATGCATGCATCACCCAATTGCAATATCTAGTATACATAATACTTAACATGTACACTAGACACTGTGGTTTGCAACACAGTAAACATACTAGAAGTTTAAATAAGCTTACAATCACTTATTTTCATCTGCACAAAATTATTATAATCTTTATGAAGTTCCAAATGCATATATACTTAACAAGATTTCAAAATTTGTTTCAGAGTTTATGCTCAACAAATTTAAAAATGATTTGATCGATAAAGCATACAATATGTATAAAATGAAAAAAAATTATTTACGTTGCTTCAATAAAATTTGGGTAATTTTTGGTAATACACATATTTGTAATAAACGTAAGTTTACGTAATTGCTTCAGTACTTTTGTGTTTTGCAGTAACATATTTATAACAATATAAAATTAAATTAAAAAAATTTAAATAATTACTTGCAAAAGCAATTGCTTCAGTACTTTTGTGTTTAGTATTAACATTTTTGTAACAATATGAATTAAAATAATAACTTGCAAAAGTCATTGCAAAATAATGTGCACATGTAAATATATATTAGGATGTGTGTGTGTCTAAAATTGTAATAGACCTTCAGTTTCCTGATAGGTGATTGCTGTTAACCATTCTATTAATACCTTTTTGCAATTATGATGCATGGGTAATTAAAAATTTTGATGTTTTTTGATGGTATTGTACAGAGAAATTGCTTAGTTTGTAAATTGCCTGGCAAAAAATTCTAATTTAGTTAGTCTAGTAGGAGTGACTACATGTGTTCTTCTATTTGGATCAATCAATCTAGTATAATATGACATTTATTGAGTTAGCAGCTGTTTGAACATAAAAAAACCTTTAGTTCTCTCTTATAATCCTCTAAGACTTACCTTGTCTGAATGTGGGCAGAGGCGACAATTTAAAGGGCTGTATGAATACAGGAATAAAGGGTCAATTGTTAAGAACATTTCTTGGGAATGAGTGTTCTTAAACTCCTAACCTTACATCTCCTTAAAGTTGCCTACCGATTTCAGATAAAAAAATAACTTTGGTTCACATCATTGTATTATATAGTAATTGCCAGATTTTATGCCAAAATGAAATCCTTATGTACAGTAAATCTTACATTTAGATTATCGTTTCTTTATAATTTCCTACACGCATGAATTTATATTGAAACAAAAGCAAAATTTCAATAAACTTAAGAAACCAAATTAAGAAAAATATGGCTCACTTACATCAACTTTTTTCCATTTCTCTACATTCTTGATAACCTTATTAAGTTCTTCAAATGTTTGACGGCATACTGAAATTGAGGAAAAAATTTAAAATTGATAATGTTCCTTAGTATAATATAAAATATGTAAGATACTCACCCAGACATTTCAAATTTTGCGGGTCTATTTTCGCCGTTACCGACAAAAAACAGAGTAACAAACTAAAGAGTAGTGGAATTAATTGCATTCTTTATATAACTGATGTTGAACAACTCTGTACAGTCCAATATCTTCCATTCGCAAAATTGAAATGGTTCAAGAGCGCTCGCTACGTGCGTTGTTTATATCTCGTTGTCAGAACCACGCACTCGCCCGCGATTGGTAACGGGTGGACTTCTCAGGGTTGACATTTGTAAAAAATAACTTCATTTTGATTGTAGACGTATGTTATTTACTAATTGCTCATTTACTATAAATTACACAATAAAACAATATATTTTTAAATTCATATTATATTATGTAATATATATTCACCAAAGTTGTAGGATATCGCCAAAGTTTTAGAGTTGTATTTAGTCTGTGAATTTGCAGTGTGAGGCAATTTAATCGAGTAGGTCAAATGTGTAACTTAAAACTTAACTAAAATTTTGAATGAATTTCACACCTTTTGGAAATTATCTAGTTTTAATATGTGCTTGGAATGTTTGTGACTATAAAAAGTGGCTTGTAAAATAAAGAAAACATTTAATGAAACGACTTTCCCGTCTCGCCCACTCGCCGTTCTCCGGCCGCCTCGTCCCCCTCGCCTCCGCTTCGTCCCCCGTCATCAACCGATCCAAACTAAACAGTTCGGACTCGGTATTGCCTGGCGTAGGACGCGCGTCGGACGTCGCGAGTGTCTTTGTACAATTTCAGTTGCTGCTAATCCTTAAATTACTTTTACATCGTTAAATATTTATTTAAAGAGTGTGTCGCGACGGTGTGTGAAGCGGTGAATAAGCCGAGAGTCGCAAATAAATACGAGTAAGTGAACTAGTTGACAGATTGCGTCGCTTTTGATTCTCTCTCATGTACATTTCTACGTTCGTTTAGATCGCTTTTAAGTAAATTATTGGTTACAATAAAGCATCGTAAATGACGTAGTGTACGTATTTGATGTTACGTAGCGGAGGTGTCGAGCACGAAACGGCACGCGATGTTTATTGGTTGCGTGGTGCTGGTAGATGTAGCTGTGTTTGTGTCCGGCGAAGGACGCCGGCGGCGGGCGCCCCGCTCCCGCCCCGGGGCCGGGCCGGGGCCGGGGCCGGGCGCGACGCGTCTCCTTTGTGTCCGGGGATGCGGCCTCTTGCTGCTCGGACCTCGACTGTAGGGAATGCCGGCACGGGCCGTGCTGCGGCGAGGCGGCGGCAGTCGGGTGCGGGCCGCGCCGAGGCGAACTCGCCCCTGTCGCCCGCGGCTCACGGCACAGCGGTATGTAGGTCGGCGTCCTCGCAGTGCGCTGTGTGCCTATCGATCGCACCGCGCCCGCACCGGCCAATGGGCGCCCGCCGCCGCGCCCGCCGCCCGGTGAAAGCCGGCCCGCGCGCTGCGGTGTGAATGTCGCGTCAAAACGTGCAAAACTATTTATCACACGGCTCTTCGCGTTCGTTCGATTGGCGACGAATCGGAGCTGCGCCGTGTGATAATGAAGCCGACGTCGCCGCGGTGAGCGTGTTATCTATCGGCAGTAAGTGCAGTGCGCGGTGCGGGGGGAGGATTGCGAGTGTGCGGGGCTGCCAGAAATAGAGGCGCGGGCGACATGGCGACACCGCGAGTACGCCGCGGGGCCAGTGCCGGTGCAAAATGGCGCTCGCGCGGGATCAATGCAGTGGATATCATGTGGTTGAAACACACGCATTTGTGATGAAGTCTTCTGCGGGTGGAGGAGCCCGGTGGCGATCGCTGACGGCGGACCCGCCCGACGTACGTATCTATCACCCACCTGACACATGAGCCCTAGCCGTCTGCCCTCTCACCCAACGAACATACTACTGCTATTAACGATTCTTAAGTTGCGATTAAATTATATTTTCTCATGAGCACGTAAAGCAATTAGATAAGCTCGGAACGGAGAAGTTCGCTAATCTATGTTTTTGAATGTGGGCTGCGAGCGGTGCGCCTGCGAATAGCTAGTTAATTGTTAATGTGTCTGTATGGATGCGTGTGCGTGCACCTGATAAGTTGAAACAAAATGGCGGCGCAGTCGTGTGTCTCGAGGCGGCGGAGCGCAGGGAAGGCTGGCAACGTCGCAGACGGAGGAGTGCGCAGCGCGGCCGCCCCCCCGTCCGCCCCCCGTCCGCCGCGGGCGCCCGACACGCTCCCGTGGTTTTGTTTGGGTCCGCTTTCCCAAACGCGACGGTCGTCGGCGTCGTTCGCTGCGGACGGCGCAGGCGGAGCTACAGTCGCTCTTGTACAGCAGTACTTTACAAAATGTCCCAAAATTTTGATGATTCCTCAAACGGTTTCGAATTAGCTGATTAATCTTCTTCAACACGATTTCGGTACATTAGGCTCACCCGCCTCCGATTGAAAATAATGTCTAATTTAGCAATTTCTTCATCTTCCTCCTTCCTGTCTCTTGAGGAAGAGGGTTCAATAGTTTTTTTAGTCATTATGTTCATGATGCACACGATTCCAACGACTGAAAGAAAAACAACTAAGTTTAAAATCGCTTCGATAAAACGTTCCTCAGATAGAGACGCGGCTGGGAGCGGGGGGGCAGCGGGTTGTGTTCACACAACGCGGCGCACGCTGCGTGCGGACGGACTACCGGGTACTGTGCACGTTCACATTGTATCAAAATGTGACGACACGAATGGTAACCGCCGTGATCACCGGTACGAGTTCGTTTCGTGCACGTGGGGAATATTGCATATTGTTTGCGATGCCAGTCTGCAATGTAACTGTTGAATTAACCACGAGTTGACACTCATTCAAATGTATAATTTAAACGTTACAGCTGTTTACACACACTCTCTCTCTTTCAACGGGTACGCTGATGCGTCACCTTGTACGTGCAAAGTCATCAACGAAATCATCCACGAGGACGGACAGGTCAGGTCGGCTCGGCTCGGTCCAATCTCGAACTTTTTGTAGCGGTATCAAATATATCTACTTTTATATCGTGTAAACGCGGGAGCTCTGCTGCGATGTCGCACACACGGCACACGCACGCATTTCAAATGAATCATTGACGAGTTCAATATTAATTGCAAGAACTACCGAACAACGAATGTCTAACGCTTAACACACGACGTATACGAGCAGTTTGTTTACAGCTTGTTAAACGATTCATCGCGATCTGCCTGAAGAGAACGTGTAATATGTGGTGGGTGGGGGTGGAGGGAGAGCTGCTGCAGACACCGCTGTCATCGAAATGATATTTTGAAACAAAATATGTTAATTCAACAAATTGTTGACGACGCGACCACTCGCAATAGCTGACCGCGCTGTATAATTTTAGAGAAAGGAGATCTGTGTTGTAGCGGGGAGGTGCGGGGGGGGTGTGTCCGTTGCGTTGCCGGCACGCGGCGACGTTGCCGCTTTTGCGCGCCGCCGCCCCCCCGCCCCGCTGTGCTTCCAGCTAACCGTCAATTAGTCAGAGCGGCGGCGCGCGCGGCGGTCGCATACACTTACATCCGCAGCGAGATGTGATCGCGGTGGATAGGAAGACGGCGCCGCGGCACGCGGCCCGAGTCGTGTGTGTGTCGACCCATCAGTAGAGATCGTCCGGGTTCAGATCAGCGCGACAATATGCTGGTCACAACAACGAAACTGTTTTCACTCGGGGTAATTTGCGAGAGCTTCATGTTTTATTTTGTTCTTTCCGTGTTTAATAGTTGTTACACACGATCGCCGTTTTATGTCTTGTGGTGACCGGTGCGTTTCGTCGTCGTATTCGTTAATTTCGAAGCTTGGCAAATGTGGGAATACTTAAAGGTGCGTTTTTTCCAAGGCGCGTCTCGGCGAAGTCTATCACGTGAGTGGTGGCTGGCCCGCGACCCTCGGACACCGCGTGCTCGGCACGTGGCGCGTGTAGGCCGGGCAGGGCAGGGCTGGGCTGGGCTGGCTAGTGCACAGCATATTTTCATTTAGCCGCATTGTAAACAAGACTTAGTTATAGGTTAATCTAAATTTAATTTGATTTATTAAGTAAAGTTTGGGACTACAACGAACCTACGGACGAAATCTACAATTTTATTCTCTTTTTTTATGCATAAAACTTCCTGTATTTTTTTATTTATATATTACTTTTTTGTCCTTCCCATTTTCCCTAATTAATTTCTTGGTGTTAGGCAAATGTGTCAGTCTCCATCTGTGCTAAACACACTGCTAGGGTTATTCGCAATGGTTCTTCCAGCCGTCCGGTAGCCTGCCGCTAACCCTCCTTGGGAAAGCCAGTGATATTTAATTTCTTAAACCGCATATAACTAGAATAGTCATTGGTACGGGACCTGAAATAGAAACCACGATTCCCGATTCGGAGGCCGAGGTCCGTAACCACTAGGCTATCACAACTATTTATATTACTAAATTAACTATTATTTTGTTTAATATATACTACTTTAGCATCTTCGTATTCATCGCCCTATTTTCAAATCTTGTTTTTTTTTATTGTATGGCACTTACCTGCTTTTTACTTTTCACTTATTTCTTTCTTTCAAAGATTAATTGGTAAAAAACTGTTTTATGGTTAAGCTTGCCTATGTTCTTTTCTCTCTTCACCTTTGTTTATATTTTTTGTCTTTTTGTGTGCAATAAAGAATAAAGGATGTTAAATTGATAATATGAATTTAATTTGTCACATCGCCGCGTGTCCTCGTACGGACACGAGGTAACGCGAATGGTCGCGTCGGGCACACGCGGGTCAGGAGACGTGCCCGCCATTTAAAGTACTCAAAATAATTAATATTCGTTTGACCCCCTGTATGGTGTCGTGTAAAATAATGAGTGTGTACGTTGGCCGTGGTACAGGTGGCAGTAGCAGTGGTGGTGGTGGTGGTGGTGGTGCTGGTGGCGCGTGGGATGGGCGCGCGGTGAGCGGCACGATCACGATGAAGCGCACGGTCCGACTGGGCGCCGCCGACGAGTCCGCGCCGCTGCAGCCGCTGCAGCCGCTGCAGCCCTTGCAGCAGCCGCAGCCGCCGCACGCCGCCGCGTTGCAGGTGGGTGCAGTGCGGCGCGACTGTCACATTATATGTAACAAATGTAACGATTAACCCTCGAAGAAGCGTTGTCGTCTTGGGACACCCGAAAATGTACAATGAATGTAAATATTATCCACGGTTATAATGTTTTTATACAAACTCTGTTCATCAGAGTTGATCAGCTCCTAAAACGTTGGTTTAATGTTTGCACCATTGATAATACGTAAGAATACGTACACGCATGTAAATAATAGTAACAGATCACATTGAGTACGCGAAGTATTATGTTTACTCCAAACGTCACGAGTATGGCCGCTATGATCGATGCCCTCTGGCACGTTGCAGATGCAGCACGCCGGCGCCAGCGGCATGCACGCGCTGCAGCAGCCGCAGCCGGCCGCCGCCCAGCAGCAGCAGCAAGTTATCGGTGAGTGCGCAGCCCTTGCTGGCTCACCCCGGTCATTTTTTTTTTGCTTTGTGCAGGAGAAACGCTTGTCACATACCTACCCCCGCAAGGAAAAAGACTGGTTAAGTGCGATTTTTAACAACTGAAACCCCACGATGTTCCCTCTTCGTCACTTTAAGACGGAGTCACAAAAACGCTTCTGTACAGCTTCGCGTCGTAGTTCTGTAGCTCACCGCCATGACACGACGGGGACCTGTTCGGGCTGTCACCGGTGTCGCTGCCCCGACATGGTGCGAAGCTGATTCACGCCTCTCTAACTCGCTAACTCGCTCTAGGTGTGTCGGCGTCGAGCGGGGTGGGCGGCGTGGGCGGCGGCGGAGTGAACGTGGGCGGTGTGGGCGGCATGGTGTCGGTGGGCGGGTTCGGGCGTGCGCCGCGGCCTGCCGCCCCCGTCATCAACTACCACCACCACTTGAAGGCGGGCGGGCAGTACGCGCCGCACAAGACGCCGCCCGCGCAGCCGCCGCGGCTCAAGGTACACACGCACAATAAACAAACATCGAGTTCAATGCCGTTCGGCCGGTTCATGCGTTCATCCACTGTACGTTCAGATGGCACACCCACCTCCGAGCATGGGACGCCAGTCGCCGGGCGCTGCCGGCGGCGCCGTGGGCAACGTGGTGGTGGGCAACACGGTGGCAATGGCGGGCGCCGGGGCCGCGCTGGGCCCGGCGGTGGGCGGCGGCCCGCCCGCCGCGCAGTTCCAGCGCCTGAAGGTCGAGGACGCCCTGTCCTACCTCGACCAGGTCAAGTACAAGTTCAACACGCAGCCCCAAGTGTACAACGACTTCCTGGACATCATGAAAGAATTCAAGAGTCAAACGTAAGCATCAAAGGTAGTAGTAATTCAACAAGTCGAGTTCTTGACGCAGTCCTCGCAGACGCTCCGGTTGCAGTGAGTCGGGTGTGTGTGCGTGTGTGTATGTGTGTAGGATGCAAGAGGCTCGTGTGATGCACCGCAACCGTACGTGACCTATGCAGCGGCAAGCGACACAAACCGATCCATCCGCTTCAAGCAACGAGTGCTGGTGGGTTGCGATTAACGTCTGTCCGTCGTTATCATGATGTTAAAAATTACCGTTTGATTTCTTTGACGATAACTAATGGCTGCAATACTTATGCTGATGTAGTTACCGCGTATGGCTTCCACGACTACCTAGACCTGTTTGTTTTAACAGTACCAATTATTCTAGCATCGACACGCCCGGCGTCATCAAGAGGGTATCCAACTTGTTCCAAGGTCACCCAGAACTGATCGTCGGCTTCAACACCTTCCTCCCGCCCGGCTACAAGATAGAGGTGCAGAGCAATGGCCAGGTAGTAACCGTGTATGGGTTTTGTAAATATCGTAACCTCCGCCGTACCGAGATGATGAACTTAATTACCGTTTGAGTGGTGTTCCCTGACGATAACCAATGGCTGCAATATATCTACCTGACTGCAGTCGGCGGAGGCGCGCCGCGTGCTCGTGCGCGCGCCTTGTCAACTCCGCCGCGTGTCGCGTTGTTCCAGGTGTCGGTGTCGATGCCGTCGCCGACGGGCGCGGGCGGCGCCGGCGGCCTGGGGTCCATGGAAATGGGTGGCGTGGGCGTGGGCCCGCAGCTCGCGCCGCCGCTTCAGCAGCAGCAGCCGCAGCCGCCGCCGCAACTACTGCACCGGCCCGTACAGTACGTTCGTCGTTTGCTTGTCGCGCACTCGCGGCAGTCTGATGCTGTTGCACTGCTGCACTGCTGCACTACTGCACTACTGCACTACTTCACTGTTTGAAACGTGCGCAGGTCGTTGGGAGCGGCGCTCGCACACAACCTGTCGGTGGGCGCGCCGCCCGCGCTGCCCGCGCCGCCCGCCAACACGCTGCACCACATCTCGCAGGCTCACCAGCAGATAGAGGCCGCCTCCATCCATCACGGGCAAGGTAAGCTGCTCTGCGTCTGCGTCTGCGTCATGTTGCACTCGGCAGACTCCGCGAATCGCGTCGTCCCGAGGTGCCGACGAATTGAAACCCTTCTCCCGCCTACCTCCCATTCATTTAAATTAAAAACGGTATTAACTCGACCTGATTTTGATTTACTACGCGCCGACGTATCGTATCGTACGGACAGGAAGGACGACTACATCGCTGACGTGATGCAGAGCGAGCGGCAGAAGTAGTAACCTCCGTTGCTAGGCGACGGCGACCTTGAATCAAAACTCATTTTATTTACAATGGATTTATTTGAAATATTTTAAATCTACCACTGCTTTCTCAAAATTTACTGTCGGAAAAGAATGCGGCGGTGTCGTGTAGTGCAGTACCCGGTGCTGCTGCGCGCGGTGGCGGGAACCACACTTCAATCGTTTAAGTAATATAAATGTTTTTTACATAAAGCGTCCGTTAACATTTCTTTTAACATTATTTTCCGATTTGATCATTACACGAACGGTCACGAGCACGGCAGGCGCCCGGCCTGTTGTAACCTTTCTTTTATGTAGCAATGCTCGAGAGCTTCCTCAGAAGCCTCGGCTCGGGCCGCTACTTAATTTCGTTTATTATTCACCGGACTGGTCGTTGTAATATTGCACTGATTGTCCAACAAACACGTTTTCTATTTTCTATTATTACAATTGTGCCTCTCTTGGATTAACGGAAACGTCGAAACATTTCTTCGCACATACGTCTCGTCATCTCGTATGTTCTGAACGGGACCTTTAGAAAACAATTTGTGGCGTTAACCCTTAAGGCTTGTATTGAACGGGTGCCGTTCGTTGCGGTTACCTTCCTCGAACGGTATCCTCGGCGCACGCGTCTTCTGCGACGTGGCCGCCGTGACGTTCGTCTGCTGGCGGCGACCGGTCCGGCCGCGCTCACTTACTGATTTAATGAAATTGTAAAAACTTATACATATATAATAGGCGTACGTATGTCGATCAGGTCGAGGACATTTTAAAGAAAGGCTAGGTCAAGAGTACCCACAACCGGCGAGCTTGTATGAAAAGAGTCATGAGAGTTGAAGAAGCGAATGATGTATGCCAGGATCGTAGCAAGTGGAAAGAAGTAGTCTCTGCCTACCGCATTGGGAAAGAGTCGTGATTGTATGTATGTATGTATGTAAAAATATAAACCGACTCCAATTTATTTCAGTATTGATAATTTTTCCATACTGGACGATAGCTCGCGCCGGGGGCAAGAGGCCGCCCTCCGCCCACGCAGAACCCGCACTGCCTAAACTTAACGCACGGGGAGAAAACATTTTTCAGGGTGTTTTTAGCGATTTGTCAGAGACCTCTTACCGTGCTGATCGCGAAACGCTTTTGCATAAACGTGATGCGAACTAATAAATAATTAGCGTTTGAAAATTTAGCGGAATATTCAGTAATGACAGTGCAGGTAGCAGGTAGCAGGTAGAGCAGGTGCGGTGTGGGAGCGAGCGGCGCCCCACTCAGTGATCACCTCTCCGTGCGTTCGTTATATGTATATTTATTTGATATTTATATATTTTGTTGCATTTTACTTATCTTTGTACAGTCAAAGAACGTATATTCTTTGACTGTACAAAGTACAAAGACTTACATGTATATATATTATATATATATCGAAATATATAAAAGAAAGTCATGTTACTTACAACTCTTATAATTCGAGAACGGCTGAACCGATTTTTTTGATTTCTGTGTGTTTTGATTTGTCTTCGTCGGGAATAAGCTAGAGAGTATTAAACTTTGCTTCACCGGCTAAAAAATCTTAAATCCGTTTTGGTCTAGGAGAGGCATTTGGATGCAAAAAGTCGTCGGATTGATTCGTGTCAGACATCGTTTTTTTTTTCCAAAAAAAAAATCATGAACAAATATGCTGTTACAATTTTTTTCAATCGACCCACCGTTGTCGAGTTATAATTAAAAAATACTTTTGACATGTTACGACTATACATCATTCTAATGGCAACGAGTATGTATATATTTACTAAAATGAAATTCTAGGAATTATTTGTGATCATAATCTAAAGTAATTCAGTTAATATAATTTAGGAAATAACATTTGGAACCTCTGTTTGCCAAGTCTTATGTATTTTAATTGTACTGATAGAATAAAAAACGGTATAACATATTTATTTTAAAACACTTAATCTGTCCGTCCACGCATCGTCCACTCATCGGTTGTTAGGCGGAACAGAGTTCGCCGGGAGCGCCAGTATTTTATTAAACGATAGTTGTTTGCACGGATCTAAGCGTTACTTCGGATTGATAAGGATTATACTTATTGAATAAAAAGTACAATATTGATCAGAACATATATATCATCCGCATGAGGTGTCAACATTTGCAGCAAGTCGCGCGGGGGGGCGGGGCGCGGCGCGGCGGGTAGGTAGGTAGGTAGGTAGGTAGGTAGGTAGGTAGGTAGGTAGGTAGGTAGGTAGGTAGGTAGGTCTGCTGCTTCACTAAAACAAATGTACCGAGTGTGCGCACCGCGGGGCGGCAGTCCGCGCGCGGCCGCCGAGCGCAGTGCACGTGTTGTGTGTGCGTATGGACTAGTGGAACAGCGGGCAGGCTGCGGCTGGCGGCGCACCAGACCTCGTTTGTAGTTTCGACATTGTTCAGTTCGATCGGGTAACTATTTTCAATTGTATTAAGAATTTAAATTGTGATTATTTCCACCACCCACCCAGTCACCAGTTTTACCTGTTAACTTTTTGAAGGTAGAATCTTTAATGTGGCGCGGTGTGCACTGCACTAATTGAGCCTAGTGATCGTTTTAAGGAACATTAATTAGCGGGTAGTGGACGAAAAAGTTCGACTCCGGTTTGTGAATTAAGTTTCGATACCGTCATAACGTGTCCGTCCGCTTGTCAATCCGGCGAGTGATCCCTCGGCCCGCGGCCCGCGGCCCGGCGCCTCGTGTTCGTGTTACCAGTACACAGGACTCCGTGTCCGGCGGTTTACTTAACCTCTGCGGCGTTCTAGTGAAATACTTACCGTCCGCGCACCGGGCGGCGCGGCGGTCAGGCCAGGCCGGTGAGTAAGTCGACTAAATATCATAGAAATATTAGATTTGTTCGATACAAATGAAGTTCTGTCGAAATAATAGCGAGTACCGCGGGAGACGCCAGGGTTGCATGCACCAAAGCGTGAGTCTGTGCTGACGGCGAGCTTGTCGCAGGCGGCGCGGCGGGCGGCGGCGCGGCGGGCCACGCGGCGGCGGCCGGCCAGCCCGTCGAGTTCAACCACGCCATCGAGTACGTCAACAAGATAAAGGTGAGGGCGGCGGCGGCGGCGGGCCTGCGCCTGCGCCTGCGCCTGATCGGCTCTGTGCTGCTTCTACGATTTAATGTCCGTTCCGTTTGCTCGCAGTCGCGCTTCTCCCGACAACCGGACAAGTACAAACGGTTCCTAGAGATTCTGCACGCGTACCAACGCGGCCACCGCGACGTGAAGGAGCCGCAGGCGCGTCAGCAGACCGAGCAAGAGGTCTACTCGCAGGTAACGTCCAATTTGCCGTCACTGTCACCGTTTCAACATCAACTGCTGGACATGAACTCGACCTTCGGCTTGCTTAGCGATCGACACGAGCACTTTGCCAATTTTCTCCCTTATTGAAATATGTCTTATTCTTAATGTGTTAATTTTTTTTTGTGGTCTTGCCCATTTTCTGACGCTATCCCTTCGTGGGAATGCCAGTGATATTTAATTTAATTAAAAAACGCACGTAACTCGAAAAATTATTGGTGCGCGCCGAATTCGAACCCGCGACCCCCGAATCGGAGGCCAAGATCCGTAACCACTCGACTATCACTGTTATTACTATACGAGTTAACAATAATTGTAAACATTGTCTTACTCCTAATATAAATATGTCTTGTGGTCTTAGTCTTAATATATATATATATATATA
>DWHU01000486.1:0-18414 GCA_018247975.1 Parides photinus | reverse complement strand
TCATCGGTGCGCGCCGGATTCGATCCCGCGACCTCCAAATCGGAGGCCGAGGTCTCAAACCACTCGGCTATCACGGCCTGTCTTGGCTTGGTTATCATGTACATACCATTATAAAACATTACGAAAAGATAAAAAAAGTGTCTATAACATGGGCTTAATATTATAAAGCTCCATAAAATTCAGCACGTAACCCTTACTCGAGAGATATGGAAATTACTTCTTAATTATTAATAAGTCATTAACAAATGTAATGGACTGAAAACTAAAGTCAATAAACTGGATTTATCTGTTTATAAGTAAGGAACCGTTAAAGCATGAAATTTAAAATATAGTTTTATTATTTTTATATGCTTACCTAAAATATGCAAAATAAATCTAAAAAAATTACACGTAATGCAAATATTTATCACAATATCTTAAAAAAAAATGTAAAGTTCTCACATTCTTGAAATCCTAAACATTATGAATTTTATAGACAAATCTCTCCAACGGCTTACAAAAATTAATAACCATTTTTTTTTTATTTTCGCAAAGTGTAAAAGCTGCTAGGCGCAAGGAAGTAAAGAATTTTGGAGTTAAATAAATTGTCATGACGTAATTTTTTTTTATAACAATTTATTTGAGCTTATTGACAACTACGAAACTTAAGCTTTTATAATTTTAAAACTAATAGACCGAAACGCTAGCATTAATGACATGCGTACCATATGATCATGAAGAAACAGAAATTCAAAATACTAGTAATAATATGTTACACTATGGTCCTATGGTTTCAACAATCCTGAATAAAAAATAATTAAACAATAAGTTTGCTAGAATTAAGCGGTTCTATTTATCAAGCACAAAATCTTTCTTTCAATACGTTCCTTCAATCCTTCGAATTAAAAACAATCTTAAACTTCGTATTGAACAGAAACAAACATAACATTTATTATTATATTAGCTTATAGACATCCATTCTTGAGCATACTATATATATTAAATCCTTAATAATTACTTAGAGTTAAGGAAAGATTTATTTTATAATAGTAATCTTTTCACTTTAAATGTCATGATGACAATATCTGCATTGGTAGAAATTTGTTTTCTTTAGTGGTATCCCTCGCCGGGTGTGTGTGCGGTATATAGATTGTGTATCTGTAATTTACTTTAATTTTAATAATAAACAATGTGTAATAGAAATTATTTAATTGTCTAATAGATAAAAATTAATTATCTCAATGCCAATGTAATAATTTAATAGTTTTATACTCTTTTTATATTGATGTGAGGTTCCCGTGCTTTGTCTTCGTGTGTGACAATATACTCAAAATGGCGCATCAACTAGCACCGTCTGTAAATTGTTCATTAGACGACATTGACCTCGGTGCATTAAAGGTATTTTTTAAAATAAACTGAAACAATAAAATTTACTCATGAATTGAAACACAGCTTACTATCACCTAACTATCCTCTCACAGAACAATGATCTCACAGGGCGTGAATCATATTAAGGGTTCATTATTAAAGATTATATTTAGCATTTGGTTTTATTTGTTTAATTTCAGGACCCTGCTGGTATATTTGAACTTATTGAAGTTGTAGGTAATGGTACTTATGGCCAAGTGTACAAGGTATGTAACAGCACACATTTCTTTGGCACAATTTGATATAAATTCAATAATTGTTGTGTTGTTAAAAAAAAATAAATCTCACAATTTAGATATTGAGATTTAAGTGCATTAACACTATTGGAACTATTGTAATTGCATGACCCAATGAACTGTACAATGTAGGATTATTAATGTTAATGAAGTAAATTAATGTCTATTAAGCCAAATAAAGCAAGTGGGCTGTTTATTGGTGATGCTTTTATAAATATATGTGCAATAAATTAACTACTGTTAAATAAAATACAATAATAAGTTTGCAACAATGATTACAATAATAAATTTAAATTAATCATAAATCCAGGTTATTTTTTAATGTCTATGTAAAGAAATGTCATAAATGTTTGTTTTGTTTTTAGGGTCGTCATACGAAAACAGGTCAACTTGCAGCCATTAAAGTTATGGATGTTACACAAGATGAAGAGGAAGAAATTAAGCTTGAGATAAATGTCCTGAAAAAATATTCTAACCACCGTAATATAGCTACATATTATGGAGCATTTATCAAAAAAACACCTTCAGGAAAAGATGATCAATTATGGTTGGTTATGGAGTACTGTGGTGCTGGTCTGTATTACTATGTACTTGTACAATCAATGAAATAATACTTAATTGTTAGTACACCATATTCCATACTTGGGTATAGAAAGATTAATTGTATTTTGTTATCCCAATATCATGACCTATAATATAGTATTACGACAGATAGATTTATTCTCAACCACATTTTTATTTTCTGTTTTTTGTATGGTAATTAAATTTAACTTTTTCAAAAATAGTTTCCTTATCCCATTCCACCAGAAACTAAAACTTCATCAAATAAATATTTATATTATTCAATATTGGTTTTTATATTAAGTATATATTTTATTTTAAAATAATTAAAAATTTACGTTACTATATTTCATATTCACGCCAAAGCATCACCTACATTATAATATCTGTTATAGGTATTGATTGTTTTAATTAAAAGTTGCTACAATTTACCATTGTCTATAACAATATTACAGCAAATTGATAAAAATTTATGTCATATTATGAGATTTTTTATTGTTATTCTCATTTATTTTCAGGTTCTGTGACAGACTTAGTTAAATCGACTAAGGGACAATCTCTGAAAGAAGAATGGATCTCATACATTTGCAGAGAAATTTTGAGAGGTCTTAGTTATTTACATTCAAATAAAGTAATTCATCGTGATATTAAAGGGCAGAATGTGTTACTTACTGACAATGCTGAAGTAAAACTTGGTAAGGCAAAAAGGAACAAAGCTAATAAATAGTATGAAGCAATATACTTTCAAAAACCTGTTACTTATTGTTTTATTTCCTTTCTACAGTTGACTTTGGTGTGTCGGCACAACTTGACAGGACTATTGGTAGAAGAAATACATTCATTGGCACTCCATATTGGATGGCACCAGAAGTCATTGCATGTGATGAAAATCCTGATGCAACATATGATAACCGCTCTGACCTTTGGTCTCTTGGTATCACTGCACTTGAAATGGCAGAAAGTCAGCCTCCTCTTTGTGATCTTCATCCTATGAGAGCACTTTTCCTTATTCCAAGGTAAATGTTTATTTCAGTTTTAATTTTTTTTGTATTAATTAAAGTTAGGATAATATCCTGCTACGTTTACTTGTCTAACATTTTAAATGTTTTATAATTTTAGAAACCCTCCTCCACGCTTAAAATCCAAAAAATGGGCCAAGAAATTCCATAGTTTTATTGAAACTGTTTTAGTAAAGGATTATCACCAACGACCCTACACTGAACAACTTCTTAAGCATTCTTTCATTAGGTAAGCTTGATTAAATATTTTTTCTTTATTACTATAATGTTTATTGATGTTATTAATTGTATTGGTTTTGCAGCATAATTTTTAAATATAATCAAAAATTATTTTTGTACTAAATAATAACATGGTGATATTGTTTAAAAAGATTAGCATAAATTATGGTTTTATTTCAGAGATCAACCAACTGAAAGACAAGTGAGAATCCAGCTCAAAGACCATATAGATAGATGTAAAAAGAGAAAGCAAGACAATTCTGTACGAGAAGAGTATAAATATTCAGGTTCAGAAGGTGAGGAAGAAGACAATGCTGTAGCTGGAGAACCATCATCTATTGTACATAATGCAGCTGCTCATCAAAGTAGTGATACATTACGACGCAATTTCCAACAAATTCAGGAAGGAGGGTAAATAGTTTTATATTATTTGTTTTATAAAGTTAGGTGTGCAATATGGAATGAAAACTACATATCTTACATTTTTATATTTTAGCGGTTCAGAAGCACAGCCGCAACCACCGCCCAAACGTAACAGTAAGCGTGAAGAAAGAGAGGAAATTCCTGGTAAAAAAATTGGTGCTAATTTTTGCACTTAATTTTAAGTTACTGTAATTTTTATGTAATGACTGCTATTATTTGTTGTCGATCTAGAACCTGGCCCTCCGGCAAGGCCTTCCATTCCACAAAGACTGATAGTTGTGCCAGACCCACAGGCTCAACAGCCTAATAGATATAGGTAATATAAATAATAAATTTTATTTATTTTAACCTTATACGCGCCTAAAGGTACTTTCTGCTAGTCTACCATCTACTAACAGTATATGTCAAAATGTTATTTATAATATATTCTATGAAATCTATACATTACAATAAGTAATAGACATAATTAAGAAATCCTTTTTAAACAACAGCAAGCAAATGTTTTGTTACACATAATCAAATTCCCAGTGGAAACATTTATTTCATTAATAATTGTAAGCAAAGTTCCATTTCGCCATAACTTCACATTGTGTTTCTATTTCTGGTTTATAATACTATAATTTCTCGTCTACATACGCCTTGACCAAACTCTACGGTTAATTGGTTTTGTTTGACTAATTAATGACAGGAACTTATCCTACCCTTGATGGTAGTTAATAAGCCCTTTGCTATTAATTTCTCTCTTTTTAGGAGTCCCATAATTGGTGACATTAAGATGGGCTCTTTAAGTAATGTTTAATGATACTATTTTTCTATATATTTTACCCACAGGCCTTTACCTCCTACTCCCAAGTCATCAGGCTCATCAAACAGCTCAGGCTCTAACAATGGCACACCCCCTGCCAGTGGTCCTCAACCTCCACAGCGTGGTTCTCACCACATGTTTAAACCTATGGTATATAAAATATTCATCATATATATAGATTTATGTTATATTAAAATTTATTTACATTTCGTAAACTAAAAAATTCTTCTCCGTTTTATGCCAAGTTCATTATGATTTTATAATTTTGACAATATTTTTTTTTATCAAATGCACTAATTATTTTTTAATTTGTAATATTTTTGGGTTGTTTTTATTACCTTTCTTTATTTAAATTTTTTACTGTAATTAAAGATTTTTTAATTATTCAATAGTTTATGGCTTATTACATTTTTATGATTTGCTTTATTTTTACTTTTTCATGCCATGGCGTTAACTTTTTTGCACATGCGATAATGTAATCTTCTGCTGCAGCTTCCGCCACGAAGACCAGAGGTTTGTTTTCTCTTTATATATCTTATCTAGTTCTATGTTATGAAAGTAATAATTTTTAGTTGTGTCTATAAATGAGATAATATGTTTTTCGTTGGAATCTTGCTTATACTTTTGTATTTTTTTAAAATTTACTGTTATATATTTTCAGGACTTAGATAAGCTAGCTGCGCAACTAAATGAACTTGGTGTTGTATCTGGGAATGAACCTCCTAATCGACCGCCTCGCGCTCCTACTAATGGTCAAGGTAAACAAAAAAAATTATTTTGTCTCTGAACAGAAACCTGCTATAACGCTTTACATAAGCTTTTGTGTGGGACGGAATATTTAACTCTTAATACATATAAAGAGTACTGCATTATTTACTGAATGTTATTTTGATGAAAATCCTTAAATTATTTAAAAAAAAAATATTCTTTACAGATCTTTATAATATAACAGTAGACAATGAAATATTATTATATTCTAATTATTACTTGATTATAATTTACTTTTAAAGTGTCCAGGGCACTGTCACATACAACTCTTGAAAAAAGTTTTTTAAACTTGTTTCTTTAAGTAAAGGTCCCTTCCGTTGTAAATACATAAAATAACATTGCTGTATCTCAAATGTCAGTCTAAACTAGAGCATGTGTTATTTCAATTTTATTACATAAATATTATATTTTGGTATCATAATTTATTCCACAGGACCACCACTGGAGAGAAACCCTCCGGAGCCTCCATTTGATGACTCTGATAGCGACTCTGATGCTGAGGAAAGTGGAGGAAGAGTACGTAATGATGGAACTCTACTTGCCAGTGATCCACCAAAGCCACTGTAAGTGCTGACTGTCTAGTTTTCCTACATAACACAAGATAACTTTTGTTATAAATCTTTGATGTGATAGTGGTGTTAAAAATGACATAAAAGAAAATAGCAATTAAATAATTAATGTATAAACCAAATAACAGAAACCTTTCGTTCTCTTTTTAATATGATTATTCGAGGGGATGCAGAAAATGGGGTTACCTCAAAAGCAATGATTGAAAAATAGAATTTTTTATTTGACTAAAACTTATAAATAAGGTGACATAGGAAAACTGATGTATCTGAAACATTGTAGCAGCTAGGTTAGGTGTAATTTTTTTACCTTGGCTTCTGTTGCCTGTTTACCGTAAGTTTAAATTTATTAATATTAAGAATAGTACTAAAACCAAGACATAACCGAGTGAAGGTTTTGATCATTTTGTCGTAAATATTTATATATGAATAGATAACCATTATTTTAAATGAATTCATAGTTTAAATTATTTTATATTAATTCACATTATTTATTAATAATTTTAATACAATTTACGAGTTTAAATCGCTGTTACTATTCTTTTTAGGAAACGATTGCAATTTTTTTTCTTTTTTATTAGAGGCTTAACAACACAAGTATTTAATGATATTAGTAATAATATAGTCAAACCCATTGCATAGTTACTAAAAGTATTCTTGTTAAACAACTTGAGATTGTTTTGACATACATCAATACATAGAAATAAAATATTTACAGATACATGTGCCTTAATTAAACAAAGCTTAATTTTAGAACAGAGTTTAGTATTAATAAATTATTATAGACTGCTAATATAATTATTTTGTTCCATTAAATTTTTTTGTTGCGTATTATTTTTTTGGTCACCGCCATGTTATTGTTTTTGCCCCGTCTCCCCCTCCCGTTTTTGGTTTCGTTTCGCTTGTCAGCCCGGAGTTCTGCTACAGGCCGGGCTTGGCCGCAGTTTCGGAAGACGGCACGGCGTCGGGCGGAGCCCCCACCCGACCCTTGCCACCGACCCCCGACGACGACGACACGCATCCAGACCGCACGCTAGTCATGAAACGTGTAAGTAATCAAAGACAACTTACATAAACAGTTTGCTTTAAATATGAGTCTTAGCAAGGCTACGTTTTCATGTTTCATTTAAAACAAAATCATTAGGACACATCTGTAGTATAACATTTACAAATAATTTATTTTTCTCAATGTTTCTAATTTAAATTGATTAGTGGACTCTAAAACATGTCTATAATGCCAGTACACAAATCCTAATTTTTATCCAAAATTATCATTATCCAACATATCAACACTAAATAGTTTCTATCGCCCTTCCTCTTTTCTCCATTTAAGTATTGCTTTATGTGATATATTTATATGCTCAAACTTATAAACAGAATTTCAAGGTTCATATTTTAATTATATACCATTATTTTAAATCTTAGGATGTAAGCAGAGTTAGAAACATTAAGTTTATTCCGTAAACCATTTCTTTTAAAATCACGCCAAAGTAAGATTAGTGAGCAAAATTTATTTTGTCCTATTTATCTATTAGTTTTTTTTAAGTTACTTTAATATTCATGTCTATTTTTGCCTCGGTTTTTATTTAAAAAACGACAGAAGGAGGTTGCTGAAAACGATAAACGGCAATCCGATCTTGACGAAGCTGTTCTTCTTAAGGATTGGGACTTTGCTAGATTTTTCCCCTCAAAAGCTGATAATAGCGAAAAACAGGACGGAACAAAAGAATGTGAACAAAAACGACCTCATTTACAACGCCAGTCTCGAATTGAATTAGAGGACGCCTGGATTAAATACAAAGGTATTGCGACACCGCCATCACGTCATAAGCAAATATTCCAGAAACCTTCCGAAAAAACGCCTCAAGAAAAACTAGCAGAGATGCTAAAACATAAAAAAGAACAGGAATCAGATCTAAATTCTTCTAATCGATTCTTTAGAGGTTTTAGAAGAGAGAACTCTGACCTTTTTCCTTTGCCCAGCACACGACACTCGGCTATATATTTCCCAAAACACGAAACGCAAACAGGCGCAAACAAACAAATGAGATCGAGTGGAATATTTAATCATTCGCGTAAGCAAATAACGAAGCCAAATAATTCCGGAGAACCGATTCTTACAGACTTCATAAAAATGAACGACAGTCTTAGAAAGTCTTCGCAAACAGAAAGCAGCAAAAGTAATACAAACAAGAAGACGTCTGTCAATAACCCAATTGAGGCATTGAAAAACGTCGCTGTATTGATTAGACAAGATAGCGAAAACTATGGTACCAGTCGCCAGAGCAGCGTCAATAGCGACTCTCCCGCCACCAGTATTTGCTTCAGCAGCAGCACGTCCTTTGAGAAGACGGGTACTCTTGATCTCACAGCAGACACGCTTGAAAGCAAGTCGCAGGACAGGAGCTACGACTCCAACAAAGTTGTTAAGCCTCGAAGAGAAAAAACAGAATCGGACATTGTGTTCCGTAGAAATTTCCACTATAATCAGCATACTGGCGTAGTGGGGAGTGGTGGGCAGGAAGCGGTACTCGCACAGGATCAGGTAATTCCTAACTGCTCGGGATAGTTTGTTTTTATATCTATACTCTTAATATTGGTTGGGTACGATATCTAACATACTTTAAACTAACATCAGTAACGCTATGTCTGTTTATGATGGTCTATACAAATTTTTTATGTAGCTATTGGTGTGGCGGTTTATATATGTGTGGGGAATGGGCTAGAGTATTTATTATCAATTAATAAATGTCTACATATATCCTAACAATAAATATTTGGTACATAATAATTTTAGGTATTGCTCACGCGTCTTACGATTTGGCGTGACAGATCATTTGCTCCTATCCTTGCAAAATATTTATGTATCTATATATATGTGTAGAAGTAGTTGGCCAGGAGTGTCATGTTTGCTATAATAGGTTTAGATTGGATATGTGATGTACAGGATCAGTAATTACATAAACAATGTATATACATTAAAATCATTAAATTAACTAGCGCTACATTAACAAAACCTTTAACACTAATTGACAGCAACCTTTACTAACCGTCTGATTTATAATCTGTGCGCGGCTACCGTCTTCCTGCCAGATACTGGAGATACGATGACTGACGGAATTAGGACATCGATGCCAATAAAACTTTAGGATACTTAACAATTTATTGGGAATGAACGCCTAACGATATCACGCAGAAGCCGAGAAAAAAAGTATCAATAATACGATTTGTGAATGTGTCAACTGCATGTTTTTTGCTATCGTGTTTGTGTTTGTCGCTCTTTGCTGCGCTCGCAACTTTTGCACAACTTCATTGTAATACTTGTGCTAGTAAAGAAGTTAATACTTGAATGGCAACACGCTACCTAATTCATCATGTTTCACAAATTTACATTTCCATCTAATACGTTAAACTAAATGTTGAATATTGTGAGCGTGTCGCTTTCACCCATTCGCTAAAGTACTTTGTGTAAGGAGATATTTATTGTGTATGTTTTTATTATATAAAATGATTTGAAGGGTAATGATATCATATCATTCTTTTTTATTGTCATTATTGTTCATTTGTTAAGTATTCAACGATAGAACTATTTAGGGCACATTTATGTTTATATTTTTGTACTACATATTTAAGACACACTCAAGATAAATAGACTAATAAATATATCTATTATTTATGCTTAGGTAATATCTGCATATACTTGTTTTTAAGAATGTAAAAACCGCAAACAATTTAATTTATTTTTTAAGATGCTCTTTTCTTGCAAAACTCAAAATATACATTTGATTTACTTAATAATACACTCGGCTAAATGTGTTATTTATTTATAATTACAATTAATAAAAAAAAAGTATGTTAGAAGTAGCGAGTTTATAATAGAATTTGTAGACTGGAAAAGTTAATTTTGCAAACTTCATTTACCTTTTTCTATCTTTAGCAAGTAACATGCTTTTCAGGGTCGATCAAGTGGCGCAAACGAAGGTAGCGGTTCGCGCACCAGCTCCGTACTCCCGGATTTGCTCAGCCAAGCCGGACAACCGACGACTCCGCCGCGCCACGACAAATCCACCAGCGAAGAGGTAAAGCTGCATGATGCGATAAACCATAAACCAGTTTCAATAATTAAATGTTCATCACACCGGTTCTACATTCTTAATATATGCTAGACAAATTTACAATAGCTACGCTACCTAGACACACTCGGAATAAATGCCATGTGTTTCAATTGAAATATATTTATTTAAAACTGTATTAAGTATTGCGTAGTATCTTTATTAATACTCTATTTACCATAAAGCTTAATAAATAAAGTCGAGCTAGAACCCATTTGTAACTTACAGTGATATAATAATAACATCTTGATGGGACTTCCAACACTTATAACATAATTAAATATACAAACAATTAAACATGTCTCTATCTCTGAGTTAAATTTGATAATTTAATGCAATGTCCGTTAGAATCTATGTATAATTAAAAGAAGTCTTTTCTTTTTATAAAGTGTTAGTATAATTGAAAGCTGTTGAAAATATATAAAGATTTGAGATATCGTGTTGGCGGTCCCCCATTAAATCACTTTATTCATGTGGAGCTATTAGTGTATAGTATTAATGTGATAATGGTTGTCGATCATGCAAACACCCTGGAGCCACGGTCGGCGACCGGTTTGCAGACAGCTGTTAACACTGCGTAAGTACGAAACGAATTGTGATGCAAGATGCAGAGAATATGCTTCATTATGGTTTAAAATAGGCTGTTGTTTGTCTCGATAGTACTCACTCCTTCTTTGTGCATTACATAGACATTGCGCTTCTATTACATATACCATCTGTAAAGTTATATATCACATCAAATATTTACCCTTCATGTAAACCCCATACGCTTTGTGGCTAATGCGTAATGTTAAACCTGTTAAAAGTATGATTGTCAAAATAAATATGTAAGTAGAGATTACACAAACTCTACAAGTTAAAAACTCAAGTCATAATTTTATCAAACATTCAAATTATAAAAGTAACAACAGAATTAATCGCAACCGTGAAATTTTAAATATTTGCATAGTTTGTACAAATTATTACATTTAAATGAATATTAACAAAACAAAACACTATTGTAATATTACAAATATTGCCTCAAAAAAGTACTATGAAAAAATTTTTTTTTGTTATTGCCCACTAAATTTCATTAATTTGGAATACTTTTAAGCAAAGTTGTAGATTTGAAAGCCATTAATAACTTTTCAAACATCGTTGAAATGAAAACTAACTGGGAGATGGAATTATTTGACTAACATTTCACTTCTCAACATAAACTTCTTATATCTTTATGTACTTTCAGATTAATAAATGTTTGTATAATATTTAAACATTTGAGCTGTTGTATACAAATACATATTTTGATTTCTTTTACAGTACAGGCAGGCTATTGCGGGAGGCACGCCTGCCCCCCATCATCATCACCATCCCCTCCCATCTTCTGTCCAGTCGACACCGTCCAAATCTTTTGTATCAGGAGTGGCTTCCCCGCACCCCCTCCAGCATTCTCCATCTAATTCCTCTGTGGGGTCCCAACAACAATTCCTTCCCTTGCAACAGAAGCAGCGTTCGTTTCTCACATTCGGCTTCGGTGCGGGCTCCACTGGAAGCGGGACAGGGGGCTCCGGCGGCAACGCTTCACGCCGAGAAAGTCACGTCAACGTTAACGTCACTCCCACCGGTCACGACCTCTCCTCCGACACGCCCGAAATACGCAAATATAAGAAACGTTTCAATTCTGAAATCCTGTGCGCTGCTTTATGGGGTCAGTAAATTACCATAACATATAACTTTCTCAGTTCTTCTAAAGTTATTTCACCTCATGTCCTTCTTAGTGTTAAGGCAGTGGTTTACGACTTGCGGGGCGCGAGACTATTGCAGGGGAGGCATGCCGCTGTTTCCAAAATATAATTATTGTAACAAACCAAAAAAATCGAATAAGTGTCAAAAAAAATAATTAGCAAAATAGGTATACGTAATCCACAATCCTCGCCGAGAATTTTTCGGGTACATGTGCTAAAATATCCATACTTTTGCTGGAACGTAAACGATTTGTTTTTATTACATTCAAAATTATTATTTCTCATAATAAATAATTATTTTTTTACATGTATTTTTACGTAATATTTTATATTATTTTGTAGCCCACGAAATAAATCATAATATCAGTTAAGTATTTATGAAATTAGATTATTACAAAAATTAAGAGGGTAGAACAATTTTTTCAAGATGCGCAAGTACACAAGTGTTGGAAACCACTGTTTGTTTCTTTAAAGAGAAATTCTTTAACTATCGTCCTGGACGTTCTAAAATCAAATCTTGGACACGTGTTTACTAAACCTTCGAGTGTATATAATAATTACTTTTACCGTGGCCTTTAAATATTTATACTTTTAAGATATCTCACGTAGCAGTACATTTGTTACATTATTATATATATATACATTAACCTGCATAAATAATGGCCACCAATATTCTAAGGTCTCGGTTTAGAGGTACTTAACGCATTCTGCTTTGCAATTATTTCAGGGGTGAACCTACTCATTGGTACGGAAAATGGCTTAATGCTACTTGATCGCTCGGGGCAAGGTAAAGTTTATCAATTGATCTCAAGACGCCGCTTTCAACAAATGGAAGTATTAGAAGGACAAAACATTCTCGTGACTGTATCCGGAAAGAAAAACAGAGTTCGAGTGTATTATCTAAGTTGGCTTAAGTCCAAAATTTTGCGCACCGATGGTCTAAGTGATGTAAGTAAATATATGTTACTTAAAATATTTTGGCAAATAGATTACTAAACAACGCTTGTTATATTTACAGCAAGTCGAAAGAAGAAACGGATGGATAAATGTAGGAGAGCTACAAGGTGCCGTACATTTCCGGATCGTGAAATATGAACGAATTAAATTTTTGGTAATTGCTCTTAAAGATTCCATTGAAATTTACGCATGGGCACCGAAACCCTATCACAAATTTATGGCATTCAAAAGTTTTGGTGACCTGCAACATAGGTAAGAAAGTTGGAAAGTAATTTTGCTATTATATTTATAAGAAATAAGAGTTATTAGTGAGTAGTAGCTATTTAATAATGGAAACGTTTCATTAAACAATAGAGCACATTAAACTTAAAAAAAAAAACATGTTATTAACACTATAGTCTTAGAAAATTTATTGAAATTAAATATTGTGATGATAATCTACCTGTTCTATGATTTTTGCACAGTACTTGGAATAGACAATCTTGATTTAACAAAAATTTTGTTTCGTTTATTGTGATAGTTTCAATCTACAAACTATGACTAAAACTATTATTTTGCAAATAATAAATAATAAATATTTTTAGGCCTTTATTAGTTGATCTTACAATTGAAGAAGGTACAAGACTGAAGGTTATTTATGGATCAGCGGATGGTTTCCATGCTGTTGATCTTGACACTGCCAGTGTTTATGATATCTATATACCGAAGCACGTGAGTATTCATTGTCATATCATTATCTATAATTTTTAATTATGTTAATATATTGTTGTATGGCAATCTTTGTAAAAAGTTATCTTATATTGAAGTTTTCGATCAAATACCTCAGCGTTACGCGCCCGTTCTGAATTTTATTGCTCACATTCGCGAAGCAAGGAGTAAAGCAGACTAAATATTGGACTGGTTTTAGTGCAGACGTAGCCATAAATTAATTCGGTCAACTCTCGTAGTGGAAACAGTAGTTAATTTTTAGGTTATAATAATTAGGAACCCCAGGTCCGCGAGCCCAGTATTACACGAGCCAAGTCAAGAAATCATTTACGTTGTTACACTTTCGTGAATACAAGTAATCACTCATGTAGTTGGTTTTTAGTTCCACAAGAAGTATTTAAATAATGTCTACAAATTTGTCGTAAAAATTGATTCCACTCTTCTTCCAATCCTTCAGCTATGATAACAAGGTTATCTTGTGTATAAATAACAAAATTATACCGGTGGGTTAATATCTGTGCGCCCAGACTTGCATATAAACTCATCAACCACTATATCAAATTGATACTATTTTTATTTACTTTTTATAATAGTGGAATATTCATTTCCAGACACAAGGCGCAATAATTCCCCATTGCATTGTACCACTACCTAATTCAAATGGTGTCCAACTTTTGCTTTGCTATGATAATGAAGGGGTATATGTAAATACGAATGGACGAATTAGCAAAAATATAGTTCTCCAGGTAAGTTAATAGAATAGCATAAATAATACAAAAGAAATATTATAAAACTGTCAATAATAACCTAATATTTAATTTTTAGTGGGGCGAAATGCCAACTTCGGTTGCATACATTGGTACTGGTCAAATAATGGGTTGGGGCAATAAAGCTATAGAAATTCGCTCGGTTGAGAGTGGACATCTAGATGGAGTTTTTATGCACAAAAAAGCACAACGTCTTAAATTCCTTTGTGAACGCAATGACAAAGTATTTTTCTCGTCTGCTAAGGGAGGGTCGTCTTGTCAGATTTACTTCATGACATTAAACAAACCAGGAATGGCCAATTGGTAGTTCCATGTTTTGGCCGGCATCTAAACGCCGCCTGTGCTCTGTGATTGAACACAGTTTTGACTGCAATGTATATGCCAATATTTCAGTCAACATAACAAAACTTCCTATGTGCTTTTGGCCCTTCTGAATTTAAAGACTTGTGATATTGACAGATTATAATATGTGCTCAAAAGACACCACACAAAACCGCTATTGACTGTTTGAGGACATTTATCTTTATCATATGTGGCATTTTGTACTGAATAATGTAATATCAATACACAAGCTACAGCGTTTATTTAAGCAATAACCTATAGGATAAATGTTTTGATATTGACAATTATTCATAAGTAAGATAATACTGCTTAGTTTTTATGTTGCAGTTGTTTATTTCTAAATGAAAGTGTAATTTGAATCAATTTATCATTTCATATAATGCCATATTATATTGTGTACTGTTAAGTTAAAGAATGATAGTAATTTGTTTAAAAACAACTTCATAAAAACAACAAAAATGATGGCCATGTTTAGTTATTATTGAACTTTTAACCAAAAAATATTACAATTTAGAAATTGTAATTAATACCTGTCAGACTAGGAATGATACACATCTCATAAATCGGCACTTAATAAGTCACTGTGTATAATATTTTCACACAAAACTGCAATAATTTTATAAATGGATGGATTCTTTAATTTGGGAGTATTTATTATTTATTTGTTATGTACCATATTATTTACATGTATAAAGATGTAACTGTGCATATTGAAAATTATATATTTGATTTTTTTTATTTGAGAATACTTTAGTACATTAAAAAATAATCACAAAATTTGTTTTATTTCATAATTAAAAAGTAATTTATACTGATGTACATATTAAAGAAATGTGGGGAAAAAAGGAGCTAATTCCCACTATAACTAACGCAATGCTGTGATCCTTTAGGTTATATTATGAACTAATATAATTATAATCTAATTGTTATTATTGATGCAGTATAATCTACGGATAAAAGGTATTACGTTGTCTGTCACACACTGTAGTTGACAAGACTTATCATCGAGTCTATCTTTATTAGACTGTATAATTTTTTAAACCCAGCCGTACTAATAGAGGTAAAAATATCTCTGTACGGGCTGCCTAGTTAATGGATAAAAGGCGTGGGCTGCATTCTCCTGAAGACACTGTTAACCGTGGGCAGCTCAACAAGCAGATATCGAAGTCTCTTGCGACATCCGCCGATTTAGCAGAACAAAGATTCTAAAGTGTTCGCCAAAACATCTGCTGTTGGACAGAGCTGAAAACGGACGATGGAAGAACTATTACGATACGTCCCGAGCTTCTAACCGATATCGAGAAGAAACTTTTTTTTCTTATGTAATTCTCTCGCCGAAAGTTTATGTTCAATACGGTATCAGCAGTTATGGACGCACTTATAAAACTTACCTAGATAAGGTTTACAAATTACAGTTAAAAATATTAAAAAGTATTCTGTCTGAAACAGTTAAATCGCAGTATAAGGATGATAATGTTGGGCTATTTAAACATTGCAAATGCTTGCCAGTACACACGAATGTAAAGTGCAGTTTACTCAAAGAACAATTTTTCAATCAAAATTTACAAAATAAAGTTGATCATCCTATGTACGCGGGCTGTCGCTCATGAACGATTATGCACTGCGCGATCAAACAATACGTACGGTGAAAGGACCACGCAATATTTGATTCCGCGGCTTGTAAACGAACTGCACCGTGTTGTTAAGGGCACATTAACGAGTCAAAATATTAAGTATAAATTGAAAAAACATATTTTCAAAATTTAGTACGTTTACGTGTTTCATTCTTTATTTTTCTCTTATGTATCTTTAAATTTATTGTGATTTTTAAACGTGTTGTTATATGTTTATAATTTTGTCTTAGCGTTGCTGACTAACCTCTGGTTTTTGCCAATGCTAACCATATCTATTAAATGTATTGTTTTTTATTGTAATATGATAATAAAAAATACAATAACATTGAACCATCATAAATGTTTAAAAGCTTTATTTACATAAGATAGGCTTAGATAAGCAAATGATAACATCTTGGGTAACTATCTAAAGACATTTTAACAAAATCAATGAGAATTTTATAAGAATGTTATACATTATTATTATTATTTTCCTACCCATCACATACAAATAGTAAGTTGTTCTAGAATGATGTACCTGGAAAACTTTATTACACATAATACTTGTAGGATTTATTTAATAACACTATTCGTTTTGTAATAAATGAATGACATTGCTTTGCAATGTATTTCTATGTTATTTACTTGCTGCAACATCTTTAAAATCAGACACAGGATGTATCACAAAATAATAAAACTTATTCAAGGATCAAGCCTCAAAAGTAAATAATGCAACAGCAATTACACATTATTTATTTATCTATCTTGTGCAAATAGATACATGGTTCAATTAATAATTGTTGCACTAAACATTCATACAAATTAAGAGTTCTTTTAAATAATAATAATATTCATGGCTAATATATTGTTCTTGTTTATCTTAAAACAACCTTATTTATTTTGGTTGGTGACTGATCTACCAGCACCCTTACTACCTTTGCGTCAAATAAGCAAACCTGCCTTTTTTAACCCACCAGTTTCCTGAGGTGACATAGGTACTAGTGTAGAACCAAGAATAGGTGGCAACATTTCCAAGTCTCTTAAGTTGTTCATTTTTACTTTGAGATCCGATTTTAATTTATTAATATCAATGTTCAATTGCCTTTGATCAGCTTCTAAAAGGGATATGGTGGCATTTATATCATGTTTTACGAGAACTGTCCCCACAGTTAACCAACACTTAGAAGGAGAAGTCTTTGATAGTTCTCGCAGAGCTTCCCGAATTTGGTTTCTCCTTTTATCCAACAATATTATTTCCCGTCTATCGTTTAATATTTCTTCTGCCAATTTTTCAACGGATATGAAATATTTCATAGTTTTCGCTTGGTTGTCCATTGTAATATTATTTAATAAACCGACTATAATTGATAATACGTGCTCGCGGACTCCGGTTCACGAGCCGAGTCCGATAAAGCTGGTATATAGCTTTAGAAGTACCAGCGCTAACATAACCAGTCTGTATTGATAATATAATTGACGTATGTTTCATATGCTTGCCATGTCACCTTGATAAAGAGTTCACTGATTTATATGAATCATAAGAAGTAGGTATCTACAGATATTGATATTTAATTTGACGAATACCGTTAATATCGAAGATATTTATTTTATGAATGATGTTTTGTTGTTTATTAAATGTAAAAAAAGTCTTTAATTACAAGAATAACGCGTCCAAACATAATTTCAAAGTTTTTCCAAGTTAAGCCTATCACTCGGGAAATCAATTTGAAAAATTGTATTCACAATATTTAAATTTGTGTACGAGTCGGCATTCTGGTTTTATATGGTATAGTACGTGAGTAAGCGTGAATGTGCAAGTACGTAATTGTGAAATAAAGAAGTACTTTGGTCCGCAAGCTTTGTGTTTTCACAATATTTGTCGTTTATCAGTAGATTTTATAACATTGTAGTAAAATGTTGTAAAATCTACTGATAAACAGAGAGTCTCTATCAAAGAGCAGCTCAGGAAACGGATAGAAGCATTTGAAATGTGGGCCTATCGACGCATGCCAGCAATCAGTTGGACAGATCGTATGACTAACGCTGAAGTTTTATGCCGAATTGGAAAAAGCCGCCAACTAATGCAGACTGTCAAAAGCCGTAAAGTCGCTTATCTAGGTCATGTGCTTAGGCACGAGAGATACGCACTTTTACAGCTGATAATGATGGGCAAAGTGGCAGGCAAAA
>DWHU01000485.1:0-18424 GCA_018247975.1 Parides photinus | reverse complement strand
ACAATGTCGATGTCTATAAACTAGATTGAGTTAGCGCCATCTATTGAATACAATATATATCTACGTTTAATATTAGCTACAATTTAATATAATTACCACCATGTGTTGTTGAGGGTAAGTATAAATTAAATTGATATTTTAATAAACGTAATGTAGTGAGATTTAATATTATTACTTTTTAAATTTTTGGTGTTTGCATAGCCGGCCATGTTTTACTCAGACTGAAGTGTAAATTAAATTTCAATTATAGAGAAGATTATAACATCACTTTGTATTTATACAAATGGCATCTATATAAAAAGGTATGGTGGTGCCCATGGGTGATATTCTTCTAATTTTCTCCGTAAATAATTTACTACAATGTAATATAACAAAAACATTAGCCACAGCCTGGTCTGCTAGTGTGTATGCATATCGATATCAAAATAGTTTTGTATGAACATTAATATATTTCAGTTAAAATAATAGCAAAATTGTATGTGTAATAGAATATTCTACTATGTAACTGTAATGTACTGGGATTAATAATGGGACATAATACGTCGGAACAAAGTCATTTATATTGCCGTAATGGATGCATCCACCCACATATCTCAGAACCAACTAATAAATGACTTATTACAGCTTTATCTTAATATTATTACGTATTCAGTATTTGCGCGTTGCATCATTTTACTCTTGTATTCTTCAGGTACACGAAGGTAAACCAGTTTACTTGGAGTTCGGTGGTAACTTAGTACCGGTTGCTAAATCGGGAGAGCAACTTTCGATTCCATTCCGTGCGTTCCGCGAGAACCGGGTCGCTTTCCCGGTGATGATCAAGACCCAGGATCTGGAGCCGATCTCCCGCTGCCAGTTCATGAGAGACCCCAAGGTTCCCAAGGGAGAACCTTCGCCTTCACCGGTTAGTAATTATAGAATTATTATTCAATCGCTTATTAAATAACTTATCACAGAATGCCATTTCCTTTCGGTGACTTTTATAGAAGAGCATATTAAATTTCTTTATATATAACATAAATAATATTTTATAACATCATATTCATGATAACATTCTGGACATAGAATCATCGAAAAATCATCACACATACCGGTTCTATGCTGCCTGCATCATCATCCAGTGACCTTCACCAGATCGTTTGTCCATAGAATAATTTTGTATTGTTTAATATATATTACAGATCGCCGTGCTAAACATTATGGTACCGGATGATATTCCAGCTGAGAGAACGTCTCCGGTACAAACGGACGCTGTGCCGTGGCGAACTGAGGAGCAGGAACTTATATGGAGGCAGAGACTCAGTGATCCAAGGTGACTAATTTTTATCTTACTATACATAAATCGCGTATCATAGTGATTGTCCGCGATGGACTCCCAAACTACTAAACCGA
This sequence comes from Parides photinus, assembly GCA_018247975.1. Classification (NCBI taxonomy): domain Eukaryota; kingdom Metazoa; phylum Arthropoda; class Insecta; order Lepidoptera; family Papilionidae; genus Parides; species Parides photinus. Next base: position 17,032 of record DWHU01000485.1, on the reverse strand, counting down.
TTTTAATCAAACTTGCACACCGCGTGCAGAGTGACACAACTTGACAGATAGGATAACTTATATTTCAATTTATAGTCGCAATATTAATCATTGCAAATTATTTGTTTAATGTCTTGTAATCACAATTATCTATTAGTTCGTAACGATTCCAACAGGAGGAAGAGTACTCAATAGATGGCGTTGTGTTAAATGTATCGACGTTTATTCTATGTACGTAAAAGAAAGTGACAATACTTATAACTTGAGAACGGCTGAACCGATTTTCATGATTTTTCTGTTTTTTGATGTCTTTGTAGAGAATATGATAATAAGTACAGTAAGTAAATTTTAGTTTAACGGCTGGAAAAAACCACAATCCATTTGCGCCAATTCAATCAAATTCTGTATTTTATTGTTCGGATATAATAAAAAATTTAACTGTATGTATTTTTTTAAAAATAATAAACCTGCCCATTTATTAACAGTTACGCGGGACAAATTTCGCCGAGTCCGCTAGTATATATAAATTTTACAAAGATCATCTTTAATTTAATGCACAATGTACACATAAAAATTATATTTATCTTGCGACAAGAACTGAAAATTTTTAGTATCGTTCCAATTGATTTATTTAAATTATTACTTGTTTTAAAAAAATACTTCACCGTAGATTGGAAGACATCTGCAATCTACTAGGCAAAGATTGGGTGGCCTTAGCTTACGAACTAGGCGTCAGTATAGCTACAGTCAACCAGATCCAAGCCAAACGCATAACAGCAGCCGAACAAGCGCAACTCATGTTGAAACTCTGGAAGACCCAATCAGGAACTAAAGCTTTGGGTAAGTCTGATAGAAAGAACCAACATCATTGACCGACAAGTTATGTTAAGTAAAACAACCAGTAATAAAAAAATTCATTACCAATTTACACATTAAGACGTTGAAATATTCATCAGTTATTTGCTACTAAAACATTAGATTCCTTCTAAAACAAACAAATAAAAACTTTGAAAATGCTACATATCTTTAAGGTTATTGTTGTTGAACAAGTAATAATGTAAAAATTTAAACTTTCAGATAACGCTTTGGAGTTAGCTTTGTGTCGCATCGGCAGAGATGATATAATAGCATCACAGTCTGAAGTGACCAACGAAAGACGAATTCAACGAAACATATACCAGGAAAGACAGGCTTCTGAAGAAATTGAAGCATATAAAGGTACTTTTTACAATTCTTCGATGTTTCTGTCATTGTCTTATTAAAAAATTATTGAGAAAAACAATAAAATAACATTTCGTTATTTTTTTTATAACAGCTGAAGAGGATAATAAATTAAAAGACAAAAATTATGATGACAACCAGATATCCGAAAGAATGCGAAACGAATCGGAACTAGATCAAGATGAGGCTAAATATTCACCCGAAGAAAAATCTATTGTTGATAAAAGTGAAGTTGAGAGAACTCCTACTCCCAGTGAAGACAGCGAGGATGAAGGTAAGTAACGAATAAGGGGAAATAAAAAAAAAACTGTGTCAAGGAACTATGATTATGAAATAAAATCACTGTTTAATGAAATCAATTAATGCCTAAATTTCCGAAGTTTTATGCGTTTAACTAAATTAAATCACTTCGATCTTTGGTTTAGGATCTGTACTTAATGACCCTTGACTACTTTTTATTTATTTCTAGATTTAAAACGCAGTGTTGCAGAAAGAAAAGAGCAAATTACTAAAAAACTAACTTCCAGTAAAATACCTGCCTCAAAGCAAAAGAAAGAAATTCGAGAAGAGATCATTGAAATCAAAACTCAAATTAAACCCGATATAAAAAAATTCCATGATATCGAACAACAGGTTTGATCACTTTGCCTATATTTTTGTTAACAAAATAAATTAATCTATAGTTCATTTCAATGCTGTCATATTCACAGGTCAAAGAGAAAGAGCCTAAATTAGAAAAAACACGTTCAAAAACTTCTCCAGACACGGTGGATGACCAAAAATACACGGAAGATTTCAAAGAAGACATAAAAACTGTCGTTGAGGAAGTCAAAATAGAAAAGCCCATTGAACAATTTAGAAAGTTTGATCCGTCTTCTCCAGCAAAACCAACTCCTAAACACTTACAGAGACACATGAGAAATGAGTCTATGAGATTTCCATCGGGAGATTTTTCAAACATAACCATCACGCCTAGAAAATCTATTATTACTGAAACAATTGATAGTAAACAAACAGTTGATATTAAATCCGAGCTTTTAACAAAAGATATAATGTCTCAAAAAGAAATAGATAGTGCAAGAGTTGAAGAAAAATTAGACGATGGTGACAAATCACCGGAATTAGTAATAGACGCAGAAAAAGACATAGCTGAAGCAACTCTGAAGGATAAAATTAGTTCGTTTGAGTCGAAAATATCAAAAGAGCCTTCATTGGATTTAACCAAAACTGTAAAATTAACAAAGGAGGCATTAAAAAAGCACACATTAGAACAAGACCAGAGTGTAGAATATACACAAGAATTCGTTAGAGAGCAATCAAGGCAAAGATCAAGTGTAGAGACTCAGGAACAAGTAAGTCACAAAATTATTTTCGAATCTGAGAGACACGTTGAGACTGTTAAATCAGTAAAAGAAACTATTCAACACTTTGATTCTAAAACAAAACAGGAAGAGAAAATGAAACCAATTCCTAAAGCTATTCGAACAGACTCTACACTTGTACAAGTTTCATCTGAAGAAGATAGTGAGTTTTTGAAAAAGTCGACAGATTCTGAAACAGAAACTGAATCTCAAACAACAGTGAAAGTAGAAAAAGACAAAATTAAATCAAAAATATGTGTTGATAAATTAGTTATTGGGGTACCTGACACAATACGTCAACACGATACAAAACTTGTAAAGCAGCAAGATCAAGATGATCATCGATCGCAAAAACCAGATGAAGATGAAGATGATATAAAAATACATAGCAAAGCTGCATCAATAAAAACCAAAGTAGAGGAACAAGTAACTCAAGAATTAATAAGTAAAGTTAGTGACGAAGAAATTTCAGAAAACATTGAACAAAGAGATTTTTCAGTTAGTAACAGATTGAAAGAAAAGGTATATAATTTGTTGTGATAAAAACAAACATTTTAAAGAAATACTTTTCTGTCTATATAGCAAAATTCATGAAAATTTTATCTCACGATTAATGAATTTTATTGTTTTGTGTGGCTTGTTGGATAAAAGTTTAATACAATTGTTAATTAGATAATAACATAATGTCCAAAACCTCTAGTCAAAGCAAATTGATTCTTATGATAAGTCTAATATAAATCGCAATGATATTTACGAATTTATTCTTGTCTGTCACTGTTTCAAATTTTATCATACATTTTTTATAATAATCATTTATTTTTAAGGTCGAAACACAACATTCTGTAGCAAGCACCAGATCCGATATAAGCAAACATACTAAAACAGATTCAGTGGGATCAGAAATTCACGATTTAATAGGCCATAAAATTTCTCAAGACTCCCCGGTACAATCTGGAATAGATAAAGCTGATTCTTTAATGGACTTGCAACAAAGTACTGAAAAAGACGTTAGTTTTATTTCACAGACTGAGTCCAAGGTATACTTTATTTATTGGTTTGTTTTTATAATAATTGTTCAATATTTTTTAATTATAAATATAATGAAGCAAAAATTATATGTTTCAATAAGTGATAGTATAGTGTCAAATGTTGTAAGAGAACACTGACTTCTGTAACAGGTGTAAACCTAGTTCACAAATCAGAGACTTCTTATATTGTTTTTAGGATTAATAGAGGTTTATGGAATAGTTATAGAGACGTAATATTTTAAAAACGAATTATATGGTTACGGCTTTGTGATTTATTGTTAAAATTAAACTTGTAGGTATACTCAAAACATAGAAGTGATTCTCTTGATGAAGCGTCGCAGTTTTCGGATTTAGAAGATCAAATTGGTTCTAGTCCTGCACATCGACCAGTTTATGACAGAGAAATAAGAGATACATCACCAAAAGCAGAAGAAAAGATTATTCTGAGTACTGTTACTGAAGTTGCTGATCCACTACATAAAGAAAAGACCCTAGAATTTCTAAAGTCAGAAAAGGAATTTAGCATACAATTAGAAAGCTCGTATTCAGCTGTTAAGGAAACTGAAAAGGTATACAAAGTTTTATCCAAATTAACTTTTTATCTGTATAACTTCAGACTAAATAAATTTTTAAAAATGTTTAATTTTCTATTAGGTGCCTCTGAAGGAATCGCCAGTAATAAGCTCTAAAGCGAGAAAATTTATTGAGACTGTTCCCGAAGATGATTCTGTCCAAGAATGTTTCTTCTCAAAACGTATTTATTCAGACTCTTTAGAAGATTCAGAACATACGGATTCAAGAAGGCATTCCGAAGCCGATTCTACAAAATCGGACCAATCTGATTTTAAAGCCAAAATTTCTACTTCGGACTTTGATGAACGGGCAGAGTATGAAGAAACTGCGGATTCCGGTAGTGGATTTGGAGACGAAAAATTTGAAGAAAGCGTTGGATTTACTTCCATAAAAATCGATCCTAAGGCTCTCGATAAAGAAAAACAGGATTCTGATTCCGACAAAGTTGAAGAAGGCGATGTTGTATTTAAAAAAGTTATACCCAAACGTCACTCGAGAACCGAGTCTATTTCAATTACCAAGTTTAGTGATTTACAATTAGATGTCGAATTAGCTAAGCCAAAACAAGAGTTTCAAATGTTTGTGACAGAAGCTGAAGAAACTGATAAATCTTTCGAAAAAGACGAAGCTTCAGAAAAAATATCATCTGAAAGTAGTAGAGATGTTGAAGTGTCCGAAAGAAAGTCATCGGAAGGAATTTCAGACAGAATTACATCTGAAGACGCTGTAACTGATAAAAAGACGTCTTCTGAAGAAGAAGTTATAAAGGAAGGCGAAAAATTACTAGAACATGGCTCTGACAAAGAATACAAAGAATTAACAAAGAGTTCAGCAAAATCAGACGCTCAAACATATGGACAAAAGGATGAGGTTGTGGAAAAAGGCAAGTAGGAAAAACTTAGCTAAATATACTAGTTTGTATTGATTTCCAAAAATCTTTTATAAATTTTATAAAATTAATAAATTATTTATATGTCATTATCATGCATGTCACCAAGCACATCGTCGTGCTTTTTTTGCTTTGGCTTTACAATTAGAGTAACAAATTTTCAAGATTTAATAGGCTTAAAAAACTTTATTTCAGTAATAACTCAGTTTGTTTATATTCGTCAACATTACGATAGCGATAAATTGTCTTTGTCTGGCTAGATATGATTTAATTCATTTTAAAATGTTCTTTTCTCTGTTATTTTTTATATTATAGTAGATGAAAAACGACAATCAGTAACGTCGGCTGGATCTGGATCCATTAGTGAACTACGCTTGGAAGAAAAAAGGCTATCTGATGCACACAGTTTAACAGAGTCAAAAGATTATACATTTGAAGAATCTGAAGATGACATTGCAACACAGGGAACTCATGTTGATGTAGCGAAAGCAAAAATAGATGTAAAAGAAATTGATAACAGGGAACATTTCGGTAAGTAAAAAAATGTGAGCTGAAACAAATAATTGTTTAAATATTGATTTCGATATATGTTTCAGTCATATTGAGTGAAACTCCTAAACAACCAAAACTGACTCACGGAGACTCTCTTGATGATGTCGAAGGATTCCCCGAAGATCATACTGAATACATTCATAAACTACCACACATTTTAGAAACAAGGTAAAATAAATCAAAACGACAACATTCAGTTTTACTTTTGTAATAATTAAGTCGCCTTCTTAAGTCGGAGTCTAAGATTCACTTTGAGTCAGTGCGTCAGAGGAGTGAGTATTAATTGTAATATTTCTTTTAGAATTGTAACGGAAAAAACAATTACTCAAGAGTTTCTAAGTAAAGAACGTGAAGATAAAGTTAAACATGATAGTAAACATGTTTCTTCTTTTGATATAAGTAAAATTAGAACAGACACACTCGGAAAATTTGAAATTTTGTCTGCCAGCAAAGAAAATAAAGAAGACAAAGAATGTTCGACCGGTTCTATTAGTTTAGATGAAGAAATAAGAATAACGAAGGACGAAGTGAAACCTGTAATCGACGATATACTGCAAAAAAGTTCAGTTGTTGCATCAGCTAAAAGTTCGGTTATGGAGAAAGATGTTAAGATAATTACTAAAGAAGTAATGGAAACGGAGAAACGGTCTTATGATACAAAAGTTCCACAAAAAGAGGAAAGGAGACATTCGTGTATAAGTCCAGCCATTTCATTGGAACGAATAGCAGAGTCTGACATAGAAATGGAGGATGAATTACCGAAGCCATGCAGTAGGACTAATGAAATTTTAATAGACGATAACGTCACAGCTGGCATCAAAAAATCAGATTCAGCTATGAAACAAATGGCAGATAACATAGAAATTATTATTAAACAAGCCTCGGAAGATGTTGATCTTTCTGTAGAAGAACCTGAAGTGGATGTCCAGGATGTTATAAAGTCCCAATCGCAAGATTTTGGTGGAAAAGTTTCTGTAGATTCTATTATAGAAGAAGCAGTAACAACAGTAGAAGGTTATTTGGATTCTACGCAACATAAAGTGATTGTTGAGGAAACCACGACAAAAGATTTAAAAGAAGACGTGGAAAGGGTTGTTAAAGATCGTCCAAATCTAATGAAATCTCTATCCAGAGACAGCGGAGAAATTGCAATAATGCCAAAAAAAAAACAAACCAGAACATTTTCTGTTCAAAGTTCCCCAGAAGAAGTAGAAGAACAAATCTACACCGATTCTGAGTCAGGTATATTAATTATGTTTCGATACCCTATCAAAGGTAACTTAACCTACTTCAACGTAACCTACTTCAATGAAAAAGTTAATATAAAATTTTATTTTATTCTAGATATGGATAAAGCAAAAGTTTTAGAAATTATTGAACCTGTTTATGACGCTGATGGCAAAGTACCCTCCTCCAGTTTTGATGCAAAGAAACTCAGAACTGATTCACTGGATGATGCTGATGACATACCAGAAAAAGAGGTACTTAAAGACCTGTTAATTAATTTGTAGTCTCAAGTATTGAGACCTCTAGTGTACATGACTTTTTTTTTCAGAGCGAATATTTTGCTGACGAAGATAAATGTATAGAACAAATGTCTGACTCAAGGGATTTAGTTAAAGATGAAAGTAAAGTCGGAATTCCAGAGACCAGTACATCTAGTAGCAGTACAATTCATTTTGCCGAAGGAGATAAATTACTAGGAAAAGTTTTTAAAAAAACACAGTTTGTCGATAGTGTTTTGCGGTCTGAAATAGTGTCCAAATCAACAACAGAATCGTCAGTGACTACAGTTATTTCGACTTTAACTAAGTCATCAGATGAAGATCAAAAGTCCGTAGTTGAAGACGGAACGTCAGCAGATTTCTCTAAAATCAGCGGCACAGATTTGATTAAAGATTCGTCTAAAACTTCATTAGAAAATAAGGAAGAAGAACATATAGATGAAAGAGTATACACACCTGATTTATCTAAAAAATCAATAGACTTAACTAAAGATTATTCGAAATCTTCCATTGACAGTAAAGACACGTCTAGAGATTTCGCTACAAACGAACTATCTAAAGACTCTACCGCAGACTTAACAAAAGATTTTTCTAAAGCTTCTATCGAAAGTGTCAAAGAGTCTTCTAAATCAATCGATGAAAAGACTTTTTCTGAAGACCATTCCTCGTTTGATGTATCTAAAACTCTAGCATCTGATGCATCGGAAGGAATAACAATGAGTAAAGAATTTTTGGAAGAAGAGAGATCTGTTTCAAAAATAATTAAAATATCAACTAGTTCTTCCCAAAGTACTTCATTATTAACAGAAAGTAAATTATTGAGTGAACAAGAACCGTTTGATGTTACAAAAAGTGTGGATGCAGTTAAAAAAACTGATCTTCCTGAACACATAGATGAAGACGAAATAAAACATTTAAAAATTAAAGTACGGGGTGATAAAGATATAACTAAAGAGGTTGATACAACTACAAGGCTTGACAAGGACATAACAGATAGTGAAATTATTGAAGATGGTACAAAAAACCTCGACGATGAATCTATCAAAAAACATGAGGAAGTTTCAGAGATGAAAGAACTGAATCGACGATGTTCTAACCTTTTGGAAGACATATCTTCCCAAGGAGCCTTGATAAGAATAGATTCTAGTTATGTAACACACGGTGAGTTAACCGACAAGTTTTACTTAGAATCAATAATTGTGGTTAATTTTTAAAATAGAATATTCGTTACGTTGGTAACAAAAGGTTCAGTTATTTTGTACTGCTGTCCTTTTTTCAATATCCTGTTCTTAAGAGGTTGTTTTTCCTGGTCACTTTGTTATACTTGGGATTCCAACATAAGTAACCATATAGTTACTGGGAGAAAATTTTATAATATTAATATATAATAAAATTTATTCACAACTTTCAACATTTTTCCGCTTTATAGTTTTAAATGAAAAGTGGAAGGCTGCAATTGTTGAAAATAATGGTTAGTGAGTGTTTAATTTTTTTTTCAATTGAAAATTTTTTTGTGTATTTCCAGAACTTGCATCAAAATTCTCCAAAACGCCTCCTCCATCTCCTGTCGATTTAATTTTAAAGGATAAAACTAAAACGGAAGATATCGCTGGCGATAAGCATATCGGGATGCACCCTAAAGGTTTTAATTTTTTTTTTAATTTACCTTCATGTTTTGAAATATGAAAGATTTTTGTTTACTATCATTCATAGACCACAAGCACGCCGAAGGCTTTAGCCTAGTAATATACCTATAACATATTATTTTTTGAGATATTCAGCAATTAGTCTATCATTAAATATAAGGGTATAAATAAGAAACCTGAAGAACGTGTTTCTGTAATATTTATACCCGCGATTTGGTATTAAACAGGTTCCGAAACTTCATTCTTGGACGCAAATAGACAATCTCCCCGTGCTTCTTCTGCGGGAGATAGCTTACTCAGTGAAACAGAAGCACATCAAAGTGGTCAGTATTATAACCATTTTTTAAACAATGGTTACCAGAAACTTTTTAACTAGATTCTAAGTTATTTTTATCAAAATATTGAAATGTATTAGTATATTATTGGGTATTTTCTCTATTTATCATATTATTTATACCTTTAAAAGCTAAAACATTTAAACTCGAGTTTTTAACATCCGCCGGAAAATAACAAACTTCAAGCTTTATTCAGTAAAGTAATGGCAAGTAGAGTCATAGCGAAACTTTGCTCTTAGTTTTTTCATACATTTTAAGAAAAAACCTCATTTGCCAGTGTTTGTTTTGTGCCAAATTTTAGCATGTCCCATCACCTACACGTAGAGAAAAAAGATATTCATTGAAAAATGTATTTATATAAAATAGAATCGCTCGATAATGCTGTGTACTCGTTTATTCGAAGTGAGAACCTAGACTTTTTTTGCAAATGTCACGAACGATGCCTAAATATACCAGCACAGTAAACTTTACTTTGTTTCTTGCGGAGCCTTTTCGTTGCTTTAGGTAAGTAAACCTACAGCAGAAACAATACATCATCTTCTTATTGTTGCTTTCAACTTTTTTACAAGATTAACATAACTCACTGCGCTGTTTTTCATTTAAACGTTTTCTTGTTGTTCACTTTTGAGTAATGTTTCGCTTTGATTCTACATACTTCTTCAGTTCATTATTTTCTTTCACGTAAGCTTTAACCACTTTATTTCATTGTACCTATATCACCTATACGATCTCCATGTATAGAAATGTATTATAAATTATGTTTGTATTAGTCAATCACAAAAATACCTGGATGTTGCATTTAAATTCAAGTCAAATTTTTGGTGACAATACAACAGTTTAATTATTTGTGTATGGACTATTACGATTACGTTATATTAATTTTGATATACTTAATTGTACCATAATTTTTAATTTTAGAATTATTATTTCAGAAATATTAGCCGAGGCGTCAAAAGTACTAAGTGAAGCCGCCAGACCCAAATCTCCGATTAAGCACTTGGCTGATAACTTGTCATTTGTAAATGTTGACCAACCTACAATTACTAGCGGAGCAATAGAGCTTGTTGATCGTACTATCGAAAAAAGTATGGATGTCATAGACCAAATAAAGAAAGAACAACTAGCCGTAAAACTGGAAGACATGCAGAAATTAATTCCGAGTGACAACTTTTATTCGCAATCAATTATTCAAACATCTACTTCATCTTCATCTATTCATAAAACTATTGAAGGTACAGAACTTAAATTTCAAAATATTGATCCGCAAGCCGTTATGTCAGATATGGTCGCTAAATTTGGTTCAGCACAAAAAGAATTTAGTACTATATTAACTCACAAAGAAACTGAAACACGAAAGATATCCGGACAGGAATTTTATTCCGAAACGAAACATGTCTCATCTTCTGATGATGATTCCCTGGTAATAAAAACTGAAACAACACATGAATTACGAGGTCAAGAGCACGAGTTAAAAGAAAAATCTGTTGTAAAGAAGGATGGTGATCAAACAGAGACATCAGAAAAAAAATTGGAAAAGGCACATGAAGCAACCGCAAAAAGGTCAGATATAGAAACAAAGACTGTACTTAAAAGCACTGACGATTCTGATATTATAAAAGTAGAAAGAGAATTTACAGAGCAAGGACTATACACAGGACGACAAACTAAGTCAGAAGAAAAGATGACTGCTATTAAAGATGAAACCGTGAAAAAAACGCAAGAAGTAAAAATTTCCGAAAGAGAAATGTCACACGACCAGTGGGGTAAAGAGTATTTTACTGAACCTGGCGAATTAGAAGATATAACGGAAAATGATGATAAACCGAAGATAGCATTTGTCGACTCGTCCTTAAAAATAATAGAAAAAGATGAAATTGTTTCCACTACTGAGATTTCAGAAAAAGGAAAGATTGTGAGTACGAAAATAGAACATCATAAGGAAGAATCAGTAATCGAAAGTAAAGAGCATGATGATCTCAGCTCTGACGCTTCTCATGCACCTAGTTTCAAAACTGATTCAGCGGAAAGAAAAGATCCATCTGAATCAAGCCCTAAAAGTAAATCGAAATCGTTTAAGAAAAATAACGAAGTTTACGAAGTAGACTTTATCAAAGAAATTAAAGTATCTACTTCACCTGTTAAAAGTTCCTTTAGTCGAACAGGAAGCCAAGATACTCACTCAGAGTCAGAAGTAGTACCTGACTTACCACATGACGACAAAACAAGTGAAACGCCAAAAAAGGATAAACCGGGTAAATCTCCCGTAAAATTGCAACAAAGCGAAATACAAGATCAGATATTAGAAGTATCGTTACACAAAGTAGACTCATTCGTAATGGGTGAAATTGAACCCCACTCTATCAAAGTAAAGCAAATATTTGATGAACGTAGTTCTATTGATAGTCCTAAGGAGTATACCACAATTGAAATCAAATCGTCTGAAGCAGAAATAGATAACGAATTATCCTCCAAATCTGTTAAGATGGATTTGTCACCAAATGTTACTGAAAGAGATAAGAATGAATGGGAAGATTCAGCAGCTACATCCAAAGATGTAATGGTCAAATCAAATGAAAGCGTAGACACTGAGTATATGATTAAGTCTCTTGAGTCACACGAAGGAGAAATATTACAAAAATCGATAGATTCCACTGTCAGTGCAGAAACATTACAACCATCAGAGTTTTCTACAGAAGCTGACTCTGCATTTCTTACTGCGAATATATCAACAGATCATAAGAAAGAAGAAGTCAAGTTAGTCAAAGAAAAAAGTATTGAAGATATTTGTAGTAGTGGATATGATACGGATTTCTCTTCTGCCGAGTTTCATGGTATGAAACTTGATACAGAAAAGGTTGACTTTGATACTTTAATGTCTGCTCAACCACTTGCTGACTTGTCAGTTTTAGAAAAAACCATTGATGAAGTTAAGCAGTCTCTTGAAGCGGCGCAAGTAGAAATTATAAGCGAAAAAAGTGATGGTAGCAGTAAATACAAACAATCGCCCTCGGAGTTTCAATTTAAAATTCTAATAAGCCCTGACCGGCCTGAAATTATAACTGAGGAACCCCACCATGTAGATGACCATGCAAATAAATTAGCAACTATCGATGTTGACGATAAGTTATTAGACAGCCAACAATCAGATGACACATGTAAAAAAACTAGCGCACAAGAAGAAATTACGTCTTCAGAAGAAGAGAAAGACACTGTTCAAATTAAAGAACCTAGTCCCCCATTAGATACTGGGGATTTATCAATTAAATCAGATAGTGGGCCACATTCAATTCTAGAAACAGAAAGTGAAATTGGTTTCTCTGACCGTGATGGGTCATCTAAAGGTAGTCCTGAGGTAAAATTACGGGTTCATCAACAAATTTCGAGTAAATTAGGTATCGTAGAAAGACGCTCAGCTTCTGAACTTGAAGGTTGGTCTAGCTCTGGTGAAAGTCATTACCAAAGTTTTGAACATTCCGAAAGCAGACCTTTGTCTTCAGATATTGAAGTTATGTTGACAGCTCAAAGTGGAACGGAATTCGACACTGCACTTACAAGTCATGACATTTCCTCACATTCACTAAGAACTTCAAAAGATTATTTCACAGCCGGTAGTTCGCTTGCTTCAAGAGACAGCATGAGAAGTTTAGATTCCGATGGTTCTAGTCATGTAGCTAGTATTGACATCTCAGATGCTTCTGAAACTCTTGTTCCATCCGCTAATGAACTTAAAGAAGAACTGATGGAGAGCAGTACTTATGTTGAGCAATTTCTTCATGAAACAGAGAAAGAACAAGTTTTAAAGTCAAAAGAAGTCAGTGATGACGATATATCGTGCGATGAAGAAAATAAGCCCGACGATGTTGAGCCACTTGGGAAAATGAAGAGATCACATGAGATGAGATTCCAACCCAAAGAAATGATTCCAGAGTATTTTCCTTTAGATGGAACTTCTGAAAGTATTGAATTGGAGGATGACTCATTAAAAGATAAAGAAGGTTCCGAAACTACAGTTTCTAGTCAACTTAAGACTGATGAAATGTTGTCTTTGTCGATATCTAAACTAGATGCTTCCTCGTTGCAATCAACCGCTGAAATGGACAAAGGAATAGTAATCGAAGAACAGGTAACATCTAAGAAAGCAGGTCTAAAAACTGAAGCTGTGCCTTTTGCAGTAACAAAAATAGATCAACCTCAACGAGAGTTAGTCGATGTTGATAGCCAAATCATACCAGTTGGATCTTCACAATACGAAGATATTAAAGAATCGGGTTATATTAAAACAGAAATAAAACATAGTACAGGTGAAGAACTTATACACAAAAATGTAATTCCCAGCGAAGAAAGTATACCCAAAGAGAAATGCGAAATAACTGAAGCATGCATTAAAAAAACTATCCCTGATGTATGCGCAATGCCTTTCCCGATTGTAGAAAGACCACCAAGTCAAAGAGAATTTGTCGATGTGGAATCTGAAATAATACCAGTTGGAACAAAGCAATATGACGAAATATTGAAGTCGAAAAGTGATTCGTCGGTGCCTAAAAAAGAGGATAAATCAAGTGGAATGATATATGAAAGCCAGTTAGAAAGTAAACAAAGTTCTACTTCAAGCTTAAAAACTCACGAACATATATCTACACCTCATACACCTTTGTCTATCCCAAGTCAAAGTTCTCTGTCTACGGAAAATGGAAGAGAGTATGTTTTGGATGACATTTATGACATCTCTGAAACACCTGAATTAAAATCTGATTTCGCGACAGAAAGTAGTCGTTCAGAGTTAGTTGTGACAACCGAAGATAAAACTTTGCGAACTTATGAAAAAGAACAAGAATCTCCAACTAGTGATGAGTTTGAAATGGTTGACAAACCAAGTGAAATGGATGACTTTGTAGTAATAGAAGAAGTTGCGAAAGAAGCACAAGAAACAGATCCTGAAGGGAAGAGTGTTAAAATAGTATCTAAAAAATATGTTAAAAGGCACGATGTTGAAGTTGAAGAGTATTTATCAAAAACTTCTAAAAAACCAGAAAGTAGTAGTGCATCTGGTTCGTTATCTGATGAAGAGTTACTACAATGTGAGATAGAGCAAAAAAAGTTACAAGCTCAAGAGTTAGCTGAAATAGAAGCTGGAAAACGATGGATACAAATGCAATTTGAAGGAGATCCAAGGTATGATTACGAAAGGATACCATTAGAAGATATTAAAGAGGAAGAAATGACTGATTTTGATGCTAGTAGAATAGGTAGTTTGAGTTCACAAAAAGAGTCAATAGGGAGTTACGGTAGTTTTAGAAATTCCTATGGAAGTTTGTCAGAATCTGAAATTGCGTCTAGGATACGGTTTCGAGTGCGTGGGGAAAATGACGACATATCAATTAGTTCTTTACAAGAATTTGAAAACCTTGAAAGAGCTTTAATGGAACAATATCAGCAGCATTCTTCTTCATCTCAAGATTCTTTAAATGGATCTTTACCACGTCGGTACATTCTTAGTAGGAGCCAAGGCGATGATATTTCTGTTTCTAGCCTTAAAGAGTTTGAGGGATTAGAGTCAGCATGTTTAGAAGCATTAAAGGCTGAAATTTTAGCTAAACAAAAGGAAGCATTATTACAAGCCGATCCAAAAATAGCTACTGGCAGCTTCCTGGAACAAGAAAAACGTTCTTATAGCAGTAGTTCGGACAGTAGCCCCCCATTAAAAGGCGGAAGCCCGGGGCAAAAATCTGGAAGTCCTTCACAAAAAGGAGGAAGTCCTTCGCAAAAAATTGGTAGTTACGGGAGTCCTTCCCAGCGTCTTTTGGCTGATTCAGCTGCAATTAGAAAACTGATAGACCAACAAATGGCATTAGAGCAAAAAATTCAGGAACAAATAACTCCAAAAATAATCACAGTTAAGAAATATGATGAACGTGGTGCATTTTTTGTGCCCCAACCAGAGCCGGAGACTTCAGACGAAAAAAAGGAAGCCGATGAAGAATGTAAAAAAGCTTCAGCTTTTACATGTGCTGCACCTCCTAGTGATGGGTCAGCGGAATCTATACCGGGAGATTGCGAAGAGATGATGAAAATTTTAGATCAAGAGGAAAAAACTAAACGTCAACAAAAACAACTTCAAGCTATTTCTAAAACTTTTTCGGGAAGTGGTGGTGTTATTGAAGTAGTGAGAACAACAACTGTTATACAACAGAGATTCGTCGATGGAAAGAAAGTGTCTGAAACAGTGTCAAGTACTGATACCGATGGTGCTGTTGATATACCTACTAGACCGACGCAATACGATGATAGCTGTATTTCTTTAGGATCGGAAATGTCATCATCACTCGCTTCTCAACCTTCTGAAATGGATAGTTTGATGACTGTAATGGAAAGACATTCCGACGGCGAATTTGTAACAGTAACACAACAAGCAATCGTTACATCATCCGACAAACCGGAAGATTTGGACTTCTCCCGCGAAGGAAGTGCTATACGTGAGCTTTCGCCCTCCTCCGGGAGGTCGGTTGCTCACAGCGTTACCTCGTTTTCTGGTAAACACTTTACAGATCCCGCTAGCGGTTCTTGGAGCTGTCAAGATGAGGAATTGAGTTCTTCAGGAAGCTTCAGCAGGTCTGTATAAAAAGTATTTAACGTTTTTGTCAAATATCCTCTACAACTAATGATTTTCTGGGTAACATGTTTGTATGTTTGCAAAATTAGTAGCAATTCCGCAAACAATATTAATCACTTTATTTATTTTCACTATATGATTGTTAAATATTTGTAGAGGTGCACGTGCAGACCTGATGCTGGGCAGTACCGACAGCTTGGAGGCAACCAGCTCGAACGCCACAAGGGCTACGTTTAATTACGAAGTTGATACGCCAATGACCGGAAGTCTTACCTCTGGAGGTGAGAAACTATATTAATGGAGTAAACATTTCCAGATCGCGTTTAAAAGAATTAGTCGTATTCATTTACTGATTTAATTGCTAAAAAAATAATTAAGGAATCTACCTTTCCGAGAATATTTTTGTACGTTTTTATATTGTCTTCTATTAATTGACAGTTCATCATGGATGATAATGGAAAATGGACTGTTTGAATCTCATCTGACTACATTTTAATACGTAACTTTATTTGTTTATGCAGTCAAATCTTTATCAGTAAACTTACTTGTACGAAGTAGATTTAAGATCATTATTAAATAATAAATTTTATCTGATTCGGCGCTAGTTTATGATATCATTAATTACGGAAAACTATTTTTAAATTCAACGTGAAATATTTTTGTAAGCTTGCTCCCATCCTTGCTTATTACAACAGTAACAGAACATGTCCAGAGTGAATCTATTTCAATATGCAAGTCTAGTGGAAAATTTATTATAATTGTCTTATTATTAGCATAATAATTTAAATATTTTATTGTTGTTCTGGTTACATGTATCTGCGAATAGTTTATATACATATTATTATTTTTCATATCTACATATTGCTACCCCACCGAGCTTGATACTAATCACAAAGATAACAGCGGTACGCCCTCCAGGATCGAACACCATGGTCTCGTCTCTGGATACCCTTGAGCCCATCACGGCTGTGCAAGTGGAGAGTTTGGACTATCAGGCCAGCGAGCAACACTCTCGTGATTATGAAGTACAGGAACCGGACACCGATACTGATAAAATGGTTAGTGGACAGTATTTAATAATATTTTTTTTCTGCTTTCTACATGTTCCCACTGCAGTGACTCGGTCTTCTCTCATAATGAGAGATGTATTTGGCCTTAATCCACCACGCAGGCCAAGTGCGGGTTGGCGGATAAAGGCAGTGATATTAAATTTTTTAAAGCGCGCATAACTCAAAAAAATCATAGGTGCGCGCCGGATTTGTTCCCGCGACCTCCGAATCTGAGGCCGAGGTCCCAAACCACTCGGCTATCACGGCTATTATGAATTATTATC
>DWHU01000484.1:0-18424 GCA_018247975.1 Parides photinus | reverse complement strand
TAATTATTGTTTTATATTAAATACAGTCGTTATAAAACGAATGGAATTTTTATATATATAATTTATTAAACAATAGATGGAAAAAATGTGGTTATGTGTATTTACCACATTTTAAGGTTATTTAAAAAAAAGAAATTTTCCCTCATTTTTAATATTTGTAATGATGACACACAATGATTATACCTGATGTAATAAATATTTTACTTACCATTGGGAACGGAGGCATTATTCATGTTCGGCATTCCCGAGACAATTTATTGACATAAAAATTTAAGGCATAATAGTTTGATGTTTATTGTAATGTTTATTTAATCGCTTCTACCTCATTGCAGAATATTGAAAAGGATTTTATTAAATAATCTCTATTTCAAATTACACCATAAAAAGACAAATTGGACCGTAGACAATCAGAGCTAAATGTCAAATCGAACCTATTTTTTAATTAACAGATAAAACATGGTTTTGACATTAATTACCATAGCTCTTGAAAATAATGCAATGATAAAATTACATAGTGATAAAATAATTAACGCTATTCGGCTTTGTATAAGAGACGGGAGAATATACACCGATGTTTCCTTATCAGGATTTTTACTACTTAATAATTTTTTAACTAATTTATAAACAGTAATGAATGTTTTAAAATGTTAGTCAATTAGTGATATTAATATACTATCTTGTATCTATATAATACTATTATTAGGAGAGGTTCATTTAAACCCAATTAATATGATCTGTTAAAAATGTTGTCTGTAAATGTAAACAGTTTGTTGCCGTTTATTTCAACTAGATGGCAGTGATAAGAAAGTTAGGTAAATCGGATCTCTACTATTGATCTCATTACTGCTGCCATCAACTACTTATTAATTTGCACGTAATGTGTTACAGCTATAAATCTAATGACAAGATGGTAAGCAAAGGAAAAGATGCATAAAAAAAATATTGTAAATAACGCTTATCGATAGAACATTGGTAGTATTGAATTATATTTCATTGCGTGTACCCATCCTTTTTTTTTAAATAATGTCACAAAGTGCTTTATTAGGTATCAAAAGTGACTATTTAGAAATCAGTGAACTAAATTTTACATGGCCTAGAGAAAATGGAACATTTCAAGAATTTGGATCAATTAATTACACCATGCCATCAGGTACTCCCAAAAGTAGTTTTTTTAAAATTATCGGATTTACAAAAGTAAATTACTTTGTATCTATCATATTCAGTATATCTGATTGTGCGAAATAAGAAAAAAAAATTTAACCTTACTCACTATTAATATTTTATGGTTAAATTCCGCAGAAAGAGAGAGAGAAAAATTTAAACCAAAAAAAATTAAAACCACAAACATTTTTTAATATTTGCATTTTTATACGTTTATCTTTCGTTTTCAACGAACATTAATGAATTTTTAGGGCCATTAACAGTTTAAAAAAATATTGAAGATAGAGTTAATAACTTAACACAAGCAACAATGTCTAATTTAAAGAAAGCTGTGTTTCCGAGACGGCTAAAAAGAATTTTTGAAATGTCATAATGAAATAACATATACATATACAAAATTATGTATACATGTATTTGAAGTTTTGGTTTACCTAAAACGTTAAACAAAGCGCTTGCAGCCTGCAGTACTAAGTTACACGTTTGACGCCAATAATTAAATTTAATTAATATAAATGTATTAATATGTATTTTTTCTCTTCAGGGCCTTGGTATTGGCCGTGGTGTCCTCTGTGGAGATATCCACAGCACCCTTTATTTCAGGTACCTATGTTTTTGACTACGACCCACCCATATCTGGACGTTCAATCACAACTATTACACACGTTATTTTTTTCAGTTATCTAATATGCTGTTTGTGGCTTCGTATTGCGCCCCAAGTACCAAAAAGGGTCAATTATGGATGCATACAATATTAATTTTTGGTAAGTTCTTGTTTCTTAGTTAGGAATACAATTTTATTATCAAAAGACAACAGAAGAAGCGCGCTCAGTTTTATAGCAGAAAGTAGAAAATTTTAGTGTAAAATTTCTTGTATAATAAAATAATTCGTTGTTTCATTTAGGAAGTAGATTGATTTAATAATTGTAAGATTATCGGCGACTTTGATTAGTCGATGATTTATTGAAATATCATATTAATTATTTGTTCAAGGATTTATGCTTTATTCAATTTGGGCATGGCATGTGATATGTTCACCAGATGCATTTTCATGGAATTTTGGATTTGTATTCTTAAATCTGGCTCAGGTAGTATATCTAGTTTACGAGATGAGGCCAGTAAAGTTCGATCCTGAGCTCGAGGAAGTATATCATACGCTTTTTGAACCGTTTAAGGTACGCATAATCTTTTCGCTGAACCAAATAATTTAATAATATTCCGAACCATTCTTTTGTAGGCGTTTAGGATTCACCTGTGTTCTTATTCTGTTTAATCTATCTAGTCTGATCACTGTTTAATGCTAGGTAACCAGATTACAATTCAAGCGCATGGTTTCCCCGGATTTTGCGCATATAATGTCGCTCCACGCCGGGGAGGCCTACGCTATGCAGAACCTAACGAAGACCGATCGCTTAGGACTTCTTTTATCTGGAAAGGTAGGTGATATAATCCCGCCGTTGAGTAGTAAGTTAATATCAACCTTGGGTAGATATATACAAATAAAATAGCGGTTAAAAAAACACCCACAATTTTTATGTAATGATGCCGTAATTTCTGCTGTGCCTGTATTAGACTTAGTTTAGTTTGAAGTAATATTTTAAACAGGTGAACGTCATGAGCGGACATCAATTTTTACATCCGATCTTGCCATGTGAATTTTTGGACTCGCCTGAATTCGAATCGAGTCGTGCCACTATCGATGAAAAATTTAAGGTAAGTACACTTTCTGGTTGTAAAATTACATTATTGTAATATGTATAGTACACTATTTTTACCCCTGGACAAGGACTTGAGTTATATTACTGTTTATGTTTGAAGACAGTAAAAAATATGTGAATTTGTAAATAAATCGTCAAGGAAAACCAACAATTTTGGAGTATTGTATAAATTAGGCTATAGTTTGGTTTTTCAATTGTAAAGAATCTACGTATTGTAGTTTTCCTGAATTAAATATCTTAAGCATTATGTTCATTGTTTCTCTATATTATATTTTTTGCAATTATCAAAAGAAAACATTAATACTAATGGATACACTCTACATATTTCTAAAAGCAAAAAGTAAACGAAGATATCTTGCAGACTTTTTCTTATTCAGGAAATATCATTCGGGGGGAAAACATATGCGCATGAACTGCAACGCTATTGTAAGAATAATGTTTACAATGCCGTATTACAAATAGAAGCATATTTTATTTATTAACACTTCACTAACTCGTTATTAAGTCTAAATCATAAAAAGATGTTTATTAGGTTTTAATATAAAGTTCAATGATTACGTCGTGTCAAACGTTTTTAGAAGTTTATAACAAGTGTCATGGCGATAATAAATTTATCGCTAAAATATAGTTGCTTCTCTACCGTCTACAGCAGTGTTTGCCAACGTGGGGCTCACGTTCCACAGAGTGGCATTTTGATTGTTAAGGGGTTAGTTCTAAAATGAATTCGACACGTGTTTAATCTTTTCGCTCCGGGCCATTTAAATGCAACTCTAGATTTCGGTGTATGTTACATAAGGAGGAAAGTATTAGAATTTTTAAAATGGCCAAGGTGAGGCATGGGACAAAATGGTTAGGAAATACTGGTCCACAGTCACCCACACAATACATATCTCTGCAATGGAACCTGTTCTGTGGGACCTATAATATTCATGTTTCAGGACGACGAGCACAAATTGGTACGGTGTTTACTTATACCTACTTATCTCCTCGCTACTTTGAATACAAAATACGAAACAGATTTTTTTATTATTTGTAAAACTCACCTAATGAACTTATTGGTTGTAATATATTCGCAATTAATTACGGATTGCGTCACGTGTAACTAAGCGTTTATTGCCTCTGTCGGGTAGTAAACAAAGTAATGAGGTCAGGTAACGCCTAGAGGTGAGATACCGATGACATCATTGTATAGAGTGCCGTAAATCGACCTGAGCATCACTCTAATGAAACGGTGATAACTCTGTTTGAGTGTTGTCAGGTCATATGTGTCATAGCAGGGGTGGCCAACTTTTGTGTACATGAGACCGACTTTATTTGAAAAATGCGCCGCGATCGACTTATTGTCATATGTGCAGTCTATCAAATTAACACATAAATAGAGATCTAGAATTTATTATATGCTATAACCTTAATAGAGAGGCTGTGTTTGCATATTTTTAACTAAGAAATCATAATTCGGTGTATATCCTGACAAAGATAATAGTAATGAGTGCTGAGTATGCGAATCAGTCAGAACAGAACGTTTCTTGTTCGTTAACTTTAAATACGAAAACGCTGAATCGTACAGGTATGTAGATCCGAAATACGAGTAAATACACTACATTTAAGCCGTAATAGATTTTAGGATTTTATATGTCATAAAACATTTAATTCCACGTACACTGCTATAAGTAAAGATATCGCATCCGATGGACCGGTTGGCTACTCCTTTGTTATATAGGACTCGTGTAGATTTTAGAAAGATTTGGTCATCTAAAGTTTTTAATGTATACGATCAGGTAAAAATCCTATTCGTTTTTTTATGATATCTTTGAAATAGTAATATTAAATAAAAATTCTTGAATTAATTCTTACATATAAATGTAATAATTTTTTAAATGTGAAAGAAAATATTAAACACAAAGTTAACAAAAATCTTTTGAACCATAACTTAATTATTTATATGTTAAACAGCTATGATACTTTACGGCTTAAATTTAAATATTTTTAAATTTATCAATTACTTTTTAAACTTGTTAACATGATTTATTTTGTGAAAGGTATCGATCGTTGCTGCATCATCGTGCCGCTACGTTTACTGGCAACGCACTTCACTCGAGTACCT
This sequence comes from Parides photinus, assembly GCA_018247975.1. Taxonomy (NCBI): domain Eukaryota; kingdom Metazoa; phylum Arthropoda; class Insecta; order Lepidoptera; family Papilionidae; genus Parides; species Parides photinus. The sequence continues at coordinate 13,444 of DWHU01000484.1, read as the reverse complement.
ATTCGTAAAGGAGCCGTACCTCGCTTGTGTGGTAACAACTCTGATAGCTCGCGATATAACAACGAAATTGTATGCGATGAACAACAAAATTGTGACGGAACGAGGATCGCATTTGGATATCAGGCTGCCGAGTATCTCACACGCTCTTGCTAGAAGTCCAAGGAGGCTTCGTTCTGCAAATAAACCGCCACCCCCGACCACCGTTCAACCTGTACCACCGGAAAAACGGCCAAGTAAGATACACAATTCATTTGACTACTTAAAAAAATAACTAGTTAAGTACAGATAGCAGCAAACTGTTTACATTGTAATTATAATCTAGATCTAGAAATAGTACCATGACGAATTGTAAAGAAATGATGGATAAGTTTTGATTTTCATAAATTCATCCTTATTTCCGGTCCTTATTTCATTTCGCTTTTCTTATATCACCTGCATTTAATTTCATCAATTACTTCGTGTTGTTGGGAAGAAAATACTACCAATGTTTGTGATTAGTTTTTCATAGCTATCGTTTATAAAGAATAATGGCGCTCCGTCTTCTTGGTTTTAATAGGCATTTACTACATTTTTTATTAATAATTTATTAATATTTTACCAAATAACTCAGACTGCTGGACACGTGGTACAGAACTTACAGTCAATACAACGAAGCGCAATGGTATTGCTGGAGCTGCTTATTTGGAAGAAGATGAGGAGCTCATCCCATTAGCTGAACACGAGGCACCCGCAGCTTCCTCAGACGATCTCTCTATAGCAGACAGCTGTCCGGACACGTCCTCTAAATATCATAGTTGCGAGGCTGTGGAAACCGATGATGAATTACGGCATTAAAATATTAAACGAAATTTGTTTTTTTTTCCTTTTGGATTAATCTACTTTACTATTTAAAATAATCATTATAATTTTCATTGGCATCGCAGAAGAGATCTGCAGTAGCTGTGAAAATAATAAGAACGTCTTTTCTTAGTCTTTTTATTTATAAATTTAATAATGTATGCAAAACTCAGAATTATTTAAACCTCTTTTGAAACTGAACGAATAATAAAACATAATTACTGTAAAGTCTAAATTTAAAAGTTAAAAAGTAATCACAATTTTTGTTAAGAGTAATCTTATTGAAAGTTTCTTTAAAAACAAGAAGTACCAAAAAATATCGAATCAGGTAAACATTTAGGATACATGCGGAACCAATTAATTATAGTTTTCGTGTGGTTGCCGGGGTGTAGAATAGCAACCACCCTATATCCTCCAGTGGGTGTCGTAAAAGTCGACTAATGTACTCTGTCGTAACGAGCGCAGCAGAGCTTTCAACCCCACAAACTTACCACTATATTACGATGTGGAAGGCAACGGGAATCCATCACACTTACATGGTTTCCCAAGAAAATCGTCATACAACGACCATGATCACTCTGTTAGAGTGAAACAAAGAAGAAGGACAAACAAGACAAAGAAGAAGGAAGATTACTTACAACAAATAAAATTATTGTTTCCAAGTTCCTTTAGTTTTCAGACAACAAATCTTATCAAAGATGATACAGAAAAGAAAGAACAGGAAGGAAACGGGTTTACTTGGTGGTTGGTTGTTTATTCACAGATATGAAACATTTAAATAATAAGAGATTTCCTTCCTAGATAATGAATAAGTTTTTCAATTAGATATTCATTATGTTTCTTTCTGGCCACGGATCGTACAAATTGACATAAAAAACAATTTTTTTATAAAGTGTGCGTTCAAATATTTGTACTGTTAAAATATACACGGGAGCTTACGGTAAACAATTAATTTAATCTATTTTATCCATCCATGTTAACAATCGTTTTTATTAAAAAAAAAACCAGTTAGGCCGATAAGCATTTTCGCATGACTTGTGCATATTTTGGTAGAGCATGTTCTGCACGTACTGTTGTATAAAAGTCAAGTGGCTGTAAATGCTAGAAACTAGGTTAATTCCGATGAACTTTAAACGTTTTGAACAAGTTGACGTTTACCCAAGCGAATTTCATGATTGGTAAAGGTTATTTGAGGTTTATTTATGGAATGAGTGAGTCAATCATCTATCATCTGCTTATTACTATAAAAATCCTATCGTTACCTCTGTTTATTCATTGTTTTGGTACATATTAACCTTATTGTAAATGTAAAGAATAACAATTAAAACTTTTATTTGTCATATCAAGCTACAAATATTTCGTATCTTATCCATTTTTTCATCAAGGATTTATTTTATTGAGTAAATCGGAAAATTATAAATATATGTTGCGTGTTGGTCAATTACAATAATCAACAAGAATTAAAGCTAAAAGACATCAGGTTTACTTATGAGTATTATGATTAATTTTCGTGAGAGCCAATAATCATTTTAAAATTAGTTGGAAACTGGCTTTTATAAAATTATTTATTATCTAATATCTAAAGAAACGTTATAAATAAGAAGAGATTTTATCGAAAAAGCAAGGTGCTTGTCGAGGCTGACCACGGACGTTTTATCACTGGCTCGTCCGTATTACGGACGTACGGCGCTGGAATTCTGTTACCACATGCAATCGCCTTCAAAACGTTATCTCGATAGCCTTCGTGATGTGTGTTACGCTAAAAAAACTTTTATGTACACTGCCAACTGATAACTTTTTTTTATATAAAACGTAAGACAATTACTATGTATTAATATTTGAATTGAGATCGGAAATACATGCAGACATAGTTGTTGTGTACGTGCGTACATAACCGTCATTTGATAAAGTTTATGGAATTTCTTTTACGTTGTAAATGCAGCTGTCCCCTCCTTGTTTAGTGAGGTATAAATGTTATGTATTTTCGTGCTGACTTACACGGCACAATAAATACATGAAGCACGAAACCGTGATCAGTTGATCCATGACGGCGAAATGCTAAGCCAACATGTTTTATAGGTAAAATTCGTGATTTCATAGCGAACTTTTGTCCAAGTTGTTTTTGTAACTTGAAATCGGTTGCGTCATTCTATAGTTAAGTTATTATGAATTAGTAAATAATATGAATAAAGTAATTTATAGCAACTACTGCATCTAGTTTCTGCGGTTAAAAAATATTCAGCTAATAGTAACGAGCAAATTTGGGTACAATTTTAATCGCAGTAAGTACATAATCGAAAAATAGTGGTGTTATTTTAGGAGGATATATTGCATCGCGTATGATAATGATTTGTGATAAAATACTACGACAATAAATACTTATTTAATAAGAATTTGTATTTAAACTTGTAAACTATTGTATTTTTTCTATAAAAACTAATTTAATCTTACTTACAAATTTTATTCGTTAATAATATGTAACGAACAGAAATCCAGAAATTTTATATTTTGATGTGAAAAGATTTAACATAAAGTAAATAAGCTTGAGAAATTTTGAAGTAATGACTACGCTTCAATTAAAAGTAATAAACTAAAAAAATTAAATTTTAGAAAAAGTGTTAAAAAGCAAATAAATAAAACAGTACAATAAAACACATTAAAAAGTATTGTTTTCAGTTAATAAGCTTAAGATTACTTAGCACCGAAGTGTACACTGCAAAGCAGACGGATAGATTGTTTGCCGATGCTCTATTTAGGTGGAAACTAGGTAACGTAAATAACGTTTAAGGTGTGCAACAACGGACTTTCTTCGGAGATTATCGATTTGCCTTACAAACAGGTTTAAAGCTAAAATGGTAATCATGATAAAATCTTGAAGGCGAGCGTTTCTTTATCGTACATTAAGCTGTTATTAAAACTGTTAGTGGTTCGTATGACAGAAGCATTTCGTAATTGTTTATTACAATATTACTCAAAGTAATAATCCAAAAGTTTAAATATTACTTTTATTCTTAGGAGTTAATAAACCTAGCAGCGTCATGTTTTGAATTATTATTGTTATGCAAATGTGAACCTTGCCGGTAGTATCAAGACATATTTAAAATTACTGATTAATACAAGAGTGCGGGAAATAATACACGCCACTATGTTGAAAACTTTAAGCGTATGAACAAAATACCATTAGTTTACTTACCGCTACTGGGTCTGATGTATGACGTTTGATGGTAACCATAATGTCAATTATAAGACCATAATTTTTTAGTCTAGCGCTAACAAGGTCGCCTTATTCAGGGGTACGTCATCGTTGCCGTTAATATTTTTCGTCTATTATGGCTTAGTTAAAATTGAGTTCTTAAATGAAATTTCATGTATGTTATTTTACTAGTATAAAGGAAAAAAAAATTAGTGACTCGTTTCTACAACTAAACGCAATGCCAACCTCGAAAGATGTCGTCATATTGCGATAGGGTTTAAGATATAAAAGTAATGACCAAGGGCGGCTTACCCACGATAGAAATCAAATTCCTATAACGACCTTTCCGTTTTTTATCGCAAGAAATTTAACGAAGCTTTTATAGAGAAGTGTATATTAATGAAAAATAATCATTAATTTAAAATTATGAAACCGAGTAATAAAATAAACAAATAATTGTGGTTTAATATTTCTTTTATACTAGAATAACTAATGAATACATTTTTATAATTACACGAACAATATATTGCATACAACTCGCAGCCCATACAAGCCTATTTTGTAATGGCCTTAATGTTGTTTTATTTGCTACAATTATACTTGTTTATGAACCTAGAGCACTTCATTATGAAGAAAATAAATGACTTAATGGTGTTAAACTTTATTATACGGTGAAGCTAAAAATAATAATTAAACAAATGTTTATAACAATTACATAACGTACACAATTTAAGTTGCATACCCACTAATCCACAATATAAGAAGGGATAAAAGATGATAATTACATAATAACTTTTTGTTACCAGTGTTTTATTTCAGTATTGGAAGCTCGGTGTGGGTAAAATATACACATAGTCGAAGAATGCCAATGAAGAAGGCCAACACTCGGCGACATCCTGTTATTATTTAGCTAACCATATTTAAATAAGACTTAAAAAAATGATCACTTTGCTTTTATAACTATAAAACATGGGTAATTTATTAAAAATACACTCTTTATTGAATGTTAGAAATGGTATGATATTTGTAATACAACCATTAATCTAAGAAATAAAATTATGTTCAAAAATTGTAGACTATATATCGTTAGTAAATTGTTTTAAACATTTTCACGTAAACAAACTGGACAAACTTTAAAATCAATAGGTAGTGGTGTTGTTACATAAGCTGACGTGGCAATAATTCTCTTGAATGGCGCTATTTAAACTGGACACTTATTTTTAGCAAATTTAATGATTACCAATATATCAGTGGCCGCATCTACATGTATCATTTAAAATATTTTAATAATAGATTTGGAACGTTAGAACATTGTAACTTTCATATCGCTTTACATTAAAAATTCTTTTGGTTATATTCTAATATAATGTTAGGAAATAAGACAAATAAGAATTGAAAACTGATTAAACGTACGTCGATAATATCAAAAATTTGAGTTTTTTATTTGATACAAGAATAAATTTTGTAATATTGATATTTGGAACAAAACCTCGATGTCGCGATTTTTCATTATGTTTCTTGGCAGAACTCTTAAAGCTTGTGTAATATATTGTGACACAGCAATGAAAATTCTTTTAAAACTGAAGAAGTATAAGAAAAGGATTGACTTCTATCTACTAATTATAGCCTCACCCTCGACTTCCGTTGCTTAGCCTAATTTGTTCCACACCCTGTTCATAAGTTTCGTAGAAACTGCGTCCGTGTATTATTTAACGATTTTTAAATGTATATTTTGGTAAAAAGTCGAAAATGTAAAAATTTCTCTAATTTAAACAAGACTCTGATATAAGTATTTACTCTTTATGTTTATTGTCATCAAAATAATTTATACATATGTAGTTCTGACGTCACTATTAGACCACAAGTAGAACACAATTTTTTCAAGATTATAGATGAGATTGATTATTGAATCATAATATTTCTCAAATATACTGGAAACCGGTTCTGGGCTTCAATTGTACCAATAAAAAGATATGAAACTGTATGCGGATCGAAATTGTTTTTGCCTTCAATTTATTGGCTGTTATTAAACATCCTAAACTCATCACAGAAAGTCCTTATTGCTGACTCATTTCAGTCCCTCGAGTAAGTAAGAAAATTGATTGTCCGGTGCCAGCTGAGTCTTGCTTACACAGAAAAACAAGAGTTAATTAGCGCTCAATATTAAAGCAGCGGAGCAGAATTTTTAGTTTCTAATAAAAACTAATGAACAACTTCAGACTTCTGTTGTGCAACCTTATGTATCTTTTGTAACCTATTGATATTTTAAGTCAAAATGTAGTTAATTTATGTGGATATATCTATATATATTAACATATTAAGTTTCCGAATTTACAAGCCATAAACAAGACGCTACTCATTTACGAATACTTAGCGACAGATACTTAATTTTATTATATATTTTTTCAATGTCTAATAGTGTTACTTACATATGTATCTCTGAGAATCGACGTTATTTATTATAATACATTTGTATATATTGGTGACTAATAACTCAAATAACGAAAAAGATTGATAGGGTTTATTTACATAAATGTTAAAGTCGGAGTCAACATTTTTATTAAACGTGAGAACATTCGTTCACCTATTTAACATTAAAATCTACCCATTCACAACAGAAATGCCTTGGGCCTCTAAAGAAAAGGCGCAAGAAACTCTGCAGGCTGCATATATACATTTTTTACTAATTTAATTCTGAAATGTCTTACATCCTGATTTACATTCTAATAGATGTTTATTTAAAAGATCTCCATTTAAGTCTCCGAAAATAATTATAGACTTATGTTGCTGATACTTCTGAGAACTTCTTCCATAATGGATTTGAATTCTTTGAAATCACTGTTAGGATATACGAGTACATGTTTAAATACAGGATAGTTCAACAATGCGTCCACAGATATAGAAACATTCAGACGCGGTTTACATGCAGTTGGATTCCGATGTACGTAAACAAATAATAAACTGCCTCCGCGGGTACTATTCTATCCAAGAATAAATTTAACCTTATATTTCTTTTGATACCTTAGATTTCGCCTTAATACTTTAAACGACTATTATTATTCACATATTTGTGAATAATGTGTCACGAATTGTGTAAATTGTTTCGCTTTTAGTGTGATTCTTTAAGATAAGTTGCTACTTTATTGTTCAAGGTTATGTTTTGTATTTAATACAACACTAATAATGTTCTCGCTTCTAGAAAACTAAAAAAAAGTCACGTCTTAAGGTAGTAGTGAATTCGATTCCGAAAAGTAAATGCATTACAGGGGTTCTACCTGAATTTCTTAATAGCCCGAATACCTGACTTTTCGGATGTTGGAACGAAAAAAAATTTTACTCACGACATTGAATATGTTTCACCAAAAAGTTACGACAAAATTAAATGAATTTTGATGGTCATTAAATAAAATCCACAGAAGTGCTGACGATTAATGTACTTGTATTAATTAACCTCAGGTATGTTCTGTCGCGTTTCCACAATAGTTTTACCAGCGTATTTGAAAATGGCACACAGAAAACATATACTATAATATCAAAGTACCATACGACAAAGGAGACTTCTCGTGAATAATAGATAAATCTGTAAGTCAGAGAACACCATGTACATACGTTGCCCTGTTATGTTTGTTAATATGTCAGTTATCCAATATCTCTAATATGTCAGTTTCTATTTCCATTTCTTACGATTCAGACAATGTTCTGGAAACGACACAAAAATTATTTATTGTCATATGACGCTTACCGACAAAAACCTTGTCTTACAACTAGAGGGCTGTCAGGCTTTAATCGTTATGCAGTCTTACTCCGACATCATAAGTCGTAAATAAAAAATTACATTTTATTATTAAAAAATATCTATTCCGTAATTTAATAACCTGAAGAACAAAGCTACTGGTTTACTAAACGTGAATAAAGATAGACAGTCATATCTGAGTGTAGACTCTAAATAAATTTATGACAAACATTGCTTTAATTATTAGTTTTTAGATTTGATTTCGCTGAATCGGTCGATAGGCTGCACACTGCTGGATGTAATGAGAATAAGCATTTCAAAATACTATGACACGAAATTATAGATTTAATTAGATGGAATAATTTCACGGCCTTTGGAATAAATAGGTAATACCATATTAGTGATATTGATCGTACAACAATTTTAAAATAACGATGAATGATTAATCACGAAAACTGCAGTCGACGTTTGTATTTTAGTTTGAAGTTATTGCGGAAACTTTAAATGAAAGTCCAATCCAAGAAACTAAAAAGCCGAAACCAATGTGATATTTGAACTGACAAAATGGAAAACTTTCAAGGTTCATTTTAAACACGTATTTGTAAAAGACAAATATATCCATCCGTGCGTTCCATGAATCAAGAGATTTGTGACATTAAAAAGTTTCGTACTACGAATATAAACCAACATTGTAGGACTTCTCTATACCGTATTATTTATTTTTAATATACCCTTGTAAGATCTGTATGCTGAATATACAAATTTCTATCAAATATATACTATCATACTATTTGTACTTATGATATTATTATTATAAAGACTTAATTCTCCAAACTTTTATTAATACATTTGTTAGTCGAGAGGATTTTTTTAGCGAGAAACGACGTAGGTACTTGCTGTTGTCTTTTTTGCCATCTTCGGATATATAAACAGTCTGTCAAGTAAATACTACTCACGCTGTTCGCAAGAAAACTAGGATTCAAAGGTCCTTAGTTATTAGCCATCAAGCTTTCTTCATATTCTACGTATACAGCTTCCAAAAGTGGGGGCCCGAAACTTTGTATTATTAGACAAGAGGTATTTTGAAGTATCCGTTGGAATTACATAATGTTATTAAATAATGATTACATAATCTTTTTCCCTATGTATTGTCAAAACGATCCTGACGCTTATTATTTTAAAATTATGGGGTATTAAAAATGAGAAAGAATGATTTAACATTTACGTCATATACGTTGATCGATGGAAAAAAATTAGAATACTTTTTTTAATTTATAAATCTCGTCTGTTAAACCGCACACACATTTGACGTGGCTATCAGAGGAGTTCATGTTGTACAATAATTTTATTGATAATATCTAAGCAGGGAATAGTGAGATGCTAGCGAACGTTGGTTGTAAAGGTTTTGTTGAAGGAGTGGGAGGAGGGACAGGGAGGGTCGGGCGGGAGCAGGCATGGTGCCGTAGCGCGCAGGCGTGTGGCGCCGCGCCCGTAGCGCGGGGCCGGCGGCCGGCGGTCGGCAGGCGGCAGTAGAGCCGCGCGGCGCCGCGCTATACTTGCTCAGCGCTGACCGCGCCGCGCCGTCTTACTATGCTACTCGCGTGCCGCGCTCACTCTTGTTGTGGTGCTTTATGATGGTACGGCATGAAAGTGCAAGATATGCGGACGTTCCGTGAGCGATTCCCCAAAAGATACGGAACCGCCACAAGTGGGCGGAGATACGCTACGCGTCAACGGCTGCTCAGGTGAGCGGCATCGCATCTCACAGCGCTGGTGTAAAGACGCTGTGATCTCAGAGGTCGATAAAAAATGTTTTTCAAAAAATGTCGGCAACGAAGACAAACAGCATTTATTATTTTTGCTATCACTATGACACCATTGAAAAACCACTCGATTTTCATTAATCCTGCGATAAATTACCGAGTAGCGCTTATCTTTGCGCAAATAATTTTAACACTGATTAATGTGATTACTATAGAAATGACTTAAGTGAAGGTTATAGTTGTCCAATTGTATACTTCTTCTTTTATAAATGCGCTGCTGACCATTGATGTAAGAGAGTACAGACAGAAACATTTATTTAAACAGATAATTCTGTTAAAACACTTCGAAAACCCACCTAATTTTAATATAATACGGAAATGTATAACTTTTATAAATTGGAACGTGGTATTATTAACAGAGGAAACGATACAATTTAAATATTTAATCCAATGCTCTACCGTATTAGATGATGATAATAATAAATACGATTGAGCTCGACCAATAATGTGTAATATAAAGTAAAATTGTATTTGAATCATCAGGAACCGAATGGGGTTTTACTTTTTGATTAGTCACGCAATATTAAGCATACGATGTTATCTTGGAGTCGATAGGCTACGAACTGTCGGCATCAATCTTATTCTCTTGAATGCTTACGTTCTTGCTACTTTAACATTTACGTTTTATTCCCATTTCTCGCTTTACTATTCTTCGACTAATGATAAAGCGATAGCAATTTTTTTTAATAACCAAAAAATTCTTATTTAAACTATTATTGGTGCTTCTAAACAACTACGTATCTAAGTCTAGCCAGTATCGTTCAACCTTTGATTAAAATTTTGTTTCATATAAAAGTATCGTTACCGTTCTTTATATTTTTGTCTTAAAATGTATTTATTTTAAAATATTTATATATAACAATGTATACTTAAAGTTTCGTTTAATTTTTTTTAAGATTATAATTTTTATTTATACATTGACGAATTTAAGGAGTTTTGTGTCAAGTTTGTCTTATCAAAACAGTTTTTTTTTTTAATTATTTTCATAACGTTTTTAAATTTCTTATTGATTTAAATGCACGCTTTACCGCGCTCTGAGACTTCAAATATTTATTAGAACAATTATTATTTTCAAAATGAACAGACTATTTTAACGGTATGTACATGAACAAAATTTCTGTAGATATTGCATCGTTTTCTATATTTCCTTATATAGCTGACAGAGGCGAGCCAGTGCGACCGACAGTCGCCTTCTTTCATGCCTGTGCCAGACCACTCACACTAGTTTATAAGTATACATTAGTACGGGCGAAGTAATTTTCTTTAATACCTTTAAAGAGAACATCGTCAAGAAACTGTAATAACTGGAAACAATTTTATATCTAAATTAAATACTAAAATCCTATTACTTCTCATTTAATAACAAAACTTGAAAATTGTATGTATGTTGGATATGTAAGAAACGGTGACAGAAATATTGTGGAAATATGTGTACATTACTAAAGATCATCACAACATCCGTCATTATTTATTATATAGGGTAGAATACTTTTCCAGCTTGCCACTGAACTATAAGTAGATTAATATACATTTTAATATTGTTTAACATTACAAACATAGCATAAAACGTTTAGCGCTCAGTGCGCAGAAAGTGGGAGGCACTTGCCAGAGCAAAAGTAAGCGTTTTGTGGAGATGGTTGATAACGGGTAACGGGTAAGCATCCCTACCAGGAGCAAACCTGTACAGGAAGCACTTAGCTGCGGAAGAACTAATGATAGACCCAGTCAAAATGACTATCGCCCTATCTTTTGCAGACGAACCTTATATGGGTGGAATAAGGAAGATAAAGAATTACCGAGAAGCAAGAATTTTCCAGAGCACTGGAATAGCAGAAAAGACTGTGAAAGCAGTAATTGTTATGTCTAATGTTGTTGTCCAGCGCCCGAAATTACCTGACAACAACATTGTTGTTGCAAAAATCCGTACCAAAGCTTATGAAATCGCAGTAATGTCCTTTAACTTCGAACGTACGTAAATTAAAAAAAAGTGAAAAGGTTAAGTTATGATATAAAACTAACGTGAATAAAAATAAGTACATGTATTTTACACGAGATTGCAGGAAATGAATTGGAAAAAAAGTAATTTTTTATAATTTTATTAAAAAAATGCAAAAGAAATATGGCATGTTACTACAAATGTATGTACATGTATACACAACAAAATTGTTAGTAAGATAGAATATGACATAAAAAGAGCATAGACATATGTATGTAAAACAAGAGAAATAAATTGGGTAAACAAGCACTAATGCATGAAAACGATATATTAGTTATTTAAGTTTTAAATTACAAATAGTGGTAATTAAAGTTAACATTGACAATTTATCTTCAACTGATTATCAAATAAACATTACCTTTGTATTCTGTTCGAAGACTATTCATATGCACTATATTATGATACAAACTTTGAATTGATTTCTGCGTATTATATATTTGTAAATCAAATACATTTTCTTCTTAGAGTAGATACTTTAATTAGAATTTTCCAGCTCTGTGTTATAAGCACATATAAACATATTCTCGTATTTATTGAACAAGTAGTAAAAGAAGTCCTCATAAAAAACGTCTTAATAAATATTTATATGGAATACGATGTAATGCAAATAACTACAAGTAACTTTTTTAAGGATGTGCTTCTAAAATTACAACTCCACTTCGATTAATTATAAAGCATCACATGGATAAAGATTATAAAACTCAAAGCCTTTTAATCTACAAAAAGCATCGCGATGTTTATCAATTTTAGTTAAAATATATTGAATCGGTTTCCTTTTTAAAACTATGACTGAGCAAACACTAACGTACATTTGTAATTGCGTTAAACAACTCTAAGTTTCAAATATATTTATATACATTTTCGACAAGAACTAAATGAATGTAGATTGCTTTATAAAGATTATGTGGCCTCAGCCGACATTAGCTATCACATTATCGCTAGGTTTTAGTCTAACATGGCTGTGCTTTCATTTTTATTGATTAAATCATACTTTTGTCTACAGAAACAATTAATGGCTGGTTCTCTATTGTACATATTTCGTACGTAATCAATCTTGACCATACAGCACTTACTCAATGATAAGCGAAAACCAGAAATCGATCTTACTAGCAAATAACATTCCTTATGTAACTAAAGATTAAATCATATTACAAAATCGTATAAGAATTTTAATTGTCTAGCATATCAGCTAACTTTAAGGTATCTAATAGACATGATGATGAATCGTTAAATTTTTATTGCTATTATGAAAGTTTACTTTTAAAAGTTTCAATTTACATTTCACCATTATATGTCGACACATAATATTTATCAAAACTGTATTCATGTAATTAAATCACTATATAAGTTAGTTGTTTACATAAAGAGGTTAAAAAATGTGTTTATACGGTTAGCATAATGTTGATACCTCTGTAGTCTTTGAGGTCCATTAAAACGAGGGATAAATATTTATTGATTTAGATCTTTTATCTAAATTTGGATTCAATAATAATAGTAATATATTTCTTGTAAAAAATATATTTTTCAGTGTGAATTTTGTAATTCTGTGGAAGTAAATACATCTTTGTGTATAAAAATTATTATCCCGAATATCTTTCGTTATTCCATTTGTTAAAAATAACTTATTTGTAATTAAATAAAACACTTATCATGATTAATTACATGCTTATATGTCATATACTTTGGACATCTATTTGCCTTGGTAACCTATATGTTACCAATACATTTGTATTGTAATCACGTATAGTTTGCGATAAAACTCGATGTAATTTTAACCATTCGATTGATTGAGCCAACTCAGAATTATTTGTGTATATATAAGATCATTCGTAACATGCTTTCTTTTATATTTACACATTGCT
>DWHU01000483.1:0-18428 GCA_018247975.1 Parides photinus | reverse complement strand
ATGTATAATAATGTAATCAAAATGAAAACCTGGTTATATTTTCTGTAATATAAATATGGAATCTGGTTTCACATTCGCATATATTTCGGAACTATTTCAATAGGCATTAAAAAACCATCACAGACATAATAAAGATACTTCTTCAAACCATATTTCTAACAGATAAATAAAACTATCGAAATGATAATAAAATGGTCACTTTCCATTATTTGACCCAGCTTCAAGAATTTAATGTAAAAATTTAAGAATCAGTCGCATAAATAAAAACTGGTCACAAACACTTGATCCTAAAGCATTACGTTCTTCCACTTTCACCCTTTATGGCCTTTCATACTTTTGATGAATTCATTTTGAATAATATAAAGTATTTAATCAAAAATATATACAAAGTATTTAAAAGTTTTTTTGATGTGAATCGATAAATAAATTTAATTTGTCGTAACAATATACTTATCAAACTTCAATTTAGAGGTGTTACTCAAGGAGTTACTCAAAAAGCATGAAAATTATCATTCATCATTTCTTATCTTTTTTATTACTTTACATTAATAATAAAGTTATAAACTGGTACAGTTATATATATTTTAATCTTCTATTAACAGTTACACATCATTGTCATCATCAACAAACAAATAGACGACAACTAGTGAACATAGAATTATCCCAAATCACTCTTATTTATAATTATGGAATCATAATATTATATTTAGGATTTATGTACTATTACTGCAAATAATTACATCATGTATATTAATAATTAAAACTTGATATCGAGTTTGTACACAGATTATATCTAAACCAATTTAACATTTCTTTACTGAGTAAATAATATCATGCAACGACGTGGCTGTATGGTCTTGAGAACTTTGTCTTAAAGCCTTTCACATATGGAAGTAAATGTAAGAGAAGTATTACAAACAACGACCTTTTTTGATAAAATTTACAGATTTTCTATATAAACTTTTAGGCGATAATTTTATAGATATATTTGTAAAGTACATATTATTAACCTGTCTTCTGTCATATTATTTATTTTATTAAGTGAATGTGTTATTCTCAATATGTAGTGAACTGGGACGTGAGATGTGTTAGTCTATTTACATAAAAATATCACGACTCGGTTGGCCTTCGTGCGGTATGCGGACATTTGGCCATAATTTATGCAAATCGACAGCGATTTATGACTTATTCATTTTAATAATATCATATGTGATATATTTGAGTAAATTTGGCAGGTTTTTATTAATTCGATAACGGATTGTTAAGAAATTGACCAACTTTTTAACGTGAAATTTAATCAAAATTTTGTGATACTCAATGCTATATCTTTTGCTTAAAACTCAAACTACTTAAACTCGTATAATGACAACATTTACATCTAAACTAAATTTTAGAGACGAGTGTAATAAAACGAATCACTTCAACTATGTTGACCACGACCAGTTTGCCAAGGTTGATATGGTTGGGAAGAAGAAACTATTTGCAAATCATAAAAAGAAACAATTTCTATGTTTCGGACCTTTTATGGTACAAACATTTTTGGTAGCGTATTATTATTGTTCTGAACAAGTTCAATAATTGTAAACTAGTTTTTTATATTATAGTTGAACTGATGAACTGACGAAGAGAAAAATAAAACAACTTCGTATGGTTTGATCTCGCTGCTTTATTGAACGTTGTTGTTGTAAATTGAACAATACTTTCACCATACAATGACGCTACAATTTAAAAATCCAACTATTTGGAAATCAAGTGACATAGTTAAAACAAAATAATAAATGGCTGCTCTTTTAAAATTCCTGAAAGAGGTTATATATTTAACAATTATAAGAAATCTGTTCAGCAGTGAGATAATGATGATGATAAACGTAACGTTATTAAAGTATTAATTTTATTACATTAAAGTATTAATCTTGCATATCAGCAGACAATTAGGTGATGAGGGTTAAAAGTATTATATATTTACTTCACTTTGTGAACTAAAAACAAAAAAAAAATGTTCACAAGAAAGAGCTGTACGAATATAATTTTCACGTGATATCAAATCAGGTGGAGCCTGGTTCTAGGGAAACCAGATCAAATGTTTGTATTAAAATACTTTATTTAGGTTTTTTTAAAATGTAATATTATGTTAGTTCTTTGTTTAAGATGGCGGTTGCGTTCTCGGCTTCGTGCGTTGCACACCCATGCTCGTACGAGCTAGATCGAAAGTCCGAACCGGCCTAGCAAATCCTCCATTGTTTAGTCGAGCGGTTGCCCTCCACTCAAGGTGAGGCAGTTGAGTGACCGGTTGCATACCGCTTAAGTCATCGACTATTTTCGTTTAATACGATGCGAATTCACAAAGCTTAAAATGTCAGCACGAAGACGACAGTCAATAATCCTCGCCTTCTTACAAACATTTGTGTTTGACCAATCTCTCAATACTTGCATTAAAATACAATACCAATTAGACACAATAACATTCATGTCTAATTTTGCCTGTTCTTATTAGTTAAATATCTTAATTGCTGGTGGTTATTTAAGTAACATTCTCTTAAGGTTTTATCATTTTATCACAGCAGTACTTAGCAGATATTATAATACACTAGCCAGCCCAGCAAACGTTGTTTTACCATATACATAATTCCATAGATATTTTAGTTCAGTAAAAAAATCCCTACCTATAAGTGCGTGAAGAACCACTAATAATCGATAGCGTTGTAAAAAATTGAAGTATAATTTACATGTATTAAAAATTATTATGTATAATAAATTGAGATATAAGTTATTCTATCTCAAGTTGTATCAAACTGCAAGCGGTGTGCAAGTTTTATTATAATCGGTTAAGTAGTTTAGGAGTTCATCGCGGACAAATACCGGGACACGTAATTTGTATATATTAAGATAAAAAGCCAACTTAATGTTCCTACTACTGAGACACCGGACCTTCTCTCATAATGAGAGAGTCTTTTGTATATATGGTCGTTTTGTAATAAACACTATATTATTAGGGTAAAAATACCTGCGACTGCTTGTCACTTTTTGTTATACTAAAACTAGATTAATGTATATATTACAGGAGCTTGTGTTAGTAGTGTAGTATTATGAAGAAATATTTTGTAACTACCGTCACATCGACTCCAACGTTGGTACTCTTACGAAAACTGACTGCGGTTTGCGGTTGGCGGCAGTTCACGCTGCTTTACAATTGCAAGTTGCAGTTTGCGTAGTTTATATGAAAAATACAACGCTGTCAAATAATACTTTATCATCATCATCATTATTTTCTTTAAACTAATCGACGATGAAATTTGGAAAACTTCCAGTCTTCTATTATTCATTTCATTCTTTCTCTATCTTCCCGGATTACGTTTCCCGGGGGTTTGGTCCTCCAAGATGAAGGACTTAAAAACGTATGTGACAGGTTGGCATTACATTTTACAAAATAAAAATAAAATATTGTAAAACAAACATTTGAACTGATCGGTTCTTGAGCCAGGCTTCGCCTAACTCGAGATGCCCTAGTAATTATGTTTGTACACATCATCATCATCATCGTCCTGCCCATTTTCCAATTACATGTTTGTACACATCTTTCTCATAAATAAACATCCACATTGTGTAATTATAATTACTTTTAACCCTCATCACTAAATTGTCTACTTATATGCAAGATTAATACTTTACACTCACAGTTACTTATATTTCGATGAAATTTTGCATAACGTTTATCATGATCATTATCTTAATCACTGCTGAACAGATTTCTTTAACGTTAAATTCTACCATTCTTTGCCATGAGTAATTAATATCTGAAGTATACAAGCGCTATAATTGTATGTGTGAATTACTATACTATACTTTAATGGAATCTGTAAATTAAGACTAAAACGATATAGTTAAAGGTAACGTACGTAAAAATACAATAAATATCTGTTAGTCTGGAATAGAACCTATGACATAAGACGAAATAACGTTTGCGGCAAACTAATGCAATTAACGTTCACTTTGCAATAAATTGCAAGTTATTCTTATCTAAACACGGAGAGAGAGCCACGTACAAGATATATTGCTGATGCTAATTGACTTTCATCTGCCTGTGGTATTCACTGATATTACCTAGGCAGTGAAATTTTGTTCGTCTATCGAAAATACAGAAGAAGACACTCAATTACTGTTTATAGCATTCAATTAAATCTTTAATTCTGTCTTTTATCAAAGAATATGTTATTCATTATTAAAGTAAACTTTTATTTATCTAAATACTATAAATATAACTAAACGGGCTATTTTTTGTCTATTCCAGTTTCGGGGTAGACGTTGTTTGTAAATACTTTTAGAACGACTAATAACTAACTTCACTTTTTTCATGTTTTATTCTATAGACAGATTATAATATTGTAGATTACGTATTTCGGCAAAGTTGTTTTTTAACTGATACTGAAAGAATAACTGATATTATACACAACGCAACAAAGATAGTACGCCGTTAAACAATTTAGCGGGGTTTTGCTAAATAAAAACAATTTACATGCTATTGTTACGTTGCAGTGTAACAGGTCCGTGGTTACGTAAAACTTCACAATAGTTTATCTCAAGTCGACACTGAGAGAAACTATTCATATTTTCGAAAACGTTTAACTGCTTACGTACAGTAGCTAGCAGATTCTCTATTCGATTCCCGAGAAGTTAAAAAGTTATAGAGTTATTGGATGAATGAGATAAAAATTAGACTAGACGAAGGAGACATTAGATATCTCATTCATTACCCCAGTAATTTCACTAGCCACAACATCTTTCGAACCAGAACATCATAATATTTGTACAATACTGTTAAGCAGTAAAAATAGGAGATGCGGTGATACTTAGACAGTCTCCGGCAATGGAAATCTATCATCATAACTATACTCATATTATAATTTTACTTAGCAGCAACCTTTAATGATATTCCCAACAGTTCATTCTGTAGTTGAGTCAAGTGAAACAACAATATTTATCTATATAGTCATCTTTCAACCCTCATGTTAAATGTGCTCTTGTCTTAAGTAGCACTCTAGTCCATATTTGCCGACCACCTCATAAAAGGAAAAGCTTGTGAAAACCTCTTAAGTACTGTTGAGTAATAAGTAGACGATATCACCTGGTTGGATGAGAGATGTTCAAATAGAATGATCCCATGCACAGTTAAATACCGTATGATGTTTACCTTATGTACAGTTATTTCGTTTTAAGTTCTTAAAATAATTTTAAAGTGATCATATTCATTTATTTCCATACGATTTCTCTTCATTTGAAGATTGTATTAGGATTAATAATGTAGGTACTATGACTTTTGAAACTTTTACATCAATAACTACAGATTTATACATGAATATGATATATCGTAAATGTTCCCTGATATTATATCGTAAATATAGTCAAGTGTGAACGTCTCTACGCCGGCGCTTGTAGAGTTCGTGACGACTTTCTAAAACTGCACATGAAGATACCAACACTACCGCACCTCGTCTTTTACGTTAATCCAAAGTGCAGCTCTTGTAATTTAGTAAAACAATTATAATTAGTAATCTCAATAATTTATTACAATATATGTACAATAATATAAATATGTATTGATATTTTAAAGTTCCAACACGACATAATCTTGGTTACAATCAGCCATAATGACGTTGTTCATGAAGTTTCAACTCGTTTATTATTTGATATTAATTATGCAATCCGCGTGTATTTCGACTTCTAAATAAAATCATTATTATCGTATAAGTATATAGTAGTTTTTATACATACTGAGAATAGTTTATTAAGAATGTTTAATTTATAACCATAGACCAAGTAAAGAACCCTTCGGCAAACAAATACATTTTGTTAATAGCAACATTGGTTAATTATTGTTATCACCTATTACAATGTGCTTTCATATTATTTTATTAAATACAATCGATAATAATAATCTATACGATGTGTTGTTTTAAATATCCGTGCATTCTTATTAATTTTCCTTATAAAAATAATACGTCGTCAAATCCAATTTAAAGTAAGCTTGGGCCAAGTAGTCCAATGACCTTGATACTGAATCGTAGCGACCAGTTATTCCTTTACCGAATATTCGTCTATCTTCTTGTTATGCTAATAGAACAAGGTGTCCATTATAGATAACAGGCAGCACTAAAACGAGATTTTCTCTCGCGTTCCTACACTTTGAGGTCACGATGTTTAACGAAACAACAGTGAGGCAAGCGAATGCAAATCGTATGACCGACTGAGATAGGTATTCGTGTCGAGAGGCAAGGACAGAATCTTTGTTTATACATACGATATATAGCTTCTACATTAATCTATGTTTTACAATACAAATAATAATTACAAGCCCTATCTTCATAATGGGAGGCATGGATTAGTTTTGACGAATCTACGACCGAAATCATTAGTGTTTAATAAAAAGAGTTATTTTTT
Source organism: Parides photinus (assembly GCA_018247975.1). Classification (NCBI taxonomy): domain Eukaryota; kingdom Metazoa; phylum Arthropoda; class Insecta; order Lepidoptera; family Papilionidae; genus Parides; species Parides photinus. The sequence continues at coordinate 11,993 of DWHU01000483.1, read as the reverse complement.
GCCGCCAAGTAATGTCACATTTATTCAGAAATACCATAAAATATTTATGATTAGCATAAAAAGAAGTTGAGTACATGAAAACAGCTTAAAATTTATGTTTATTATTTTTTATGTTACCGAAAGTGCATTATGAAGAGAATTTTAAAATACACGCCTTCAAGGTTGTTAGATATTGTCATATCCAAAGAACTTCATCCTAATCTTATCTTGTTAGCTTCGTGTGTTTTTTTGAATAATATCTATGCAATTTTAAACGTAAATCTTTAGTTGTAAACATAATAAGTTTAATTATAATTAAAGTCGTGCGACAGACCGTCTTTACTCTATGATAGTGAATAAAATATTGCTTATTAGAAAGAGACGGATGTAGTATGGGACAGAAGTAATTTGTTATGTTACGGTTTCTGTCAACTGTAGTCGAGTTGTTTGAAGGAATTTCTTTCCAAAAATTAATGGATAGAGTCGCGTTTAAAACAAGATCAGCGGCGTACCGTTAACTGTTTCCATTGGTTAGCTTAACGGGTCCGGTTCGTAGTTGATGTGTACAGTAGTATTCCGAAGCTAATTTAGTCATATTAATAATGGAAATATGTTGCCAAATAAATTGCAGAAGATAGACACACAGATAACAATTTTGGTAACTGTTTTTTTCGTATAAACTTGACATGGTATTCATTTCAATATAGTAATAACAATAATCTGTTTGTTCGCAGGTATGTTATGAAGATACGATTTTCGTGAGTATTTTTATGTTAAACTATATATATTTAAGTTGTCGAGATTCTGATAATTTTAAAAAATATATATATTGTGTGTCTAATTATTAGTTTTTAAAGTACTACTTATAAAAAACTAATGATATCTGTGTAATTTTTGTATAGGTTTGGAAATGTTTATAGCTGTCAAAAGCTTTAAAAAGAACTGTTTAAAATAAAAATCATAAAAAATATGTTACTTTACCTTTTCCTAAATATTATTATAATAAAAACTAGCGATATGGTAACGTGATTACATTTAAATGACCTACAATTTTCTTACCCCTTAACGAGTGCTACCTTATCTATTAAATAATATCACCTAATATAGAAATTGTAACGGCGCTGTGATTTCAGTACGGTTTAGATTTTTAACTTGTATTTAATGAATTATTTATGAAAGTTAACCCGACCACATTCTACTGTGTTCTCGTATAGATATATCTTTTACGATCTGGGCATGGATTTATTTATGCGTAATATAAAAATGCGAGAGATAACGGAGATAATTTATCTTGTGTGAAAATGTTGCTTTGACAAGACACAAACATGATTCATCGGTGTTGTGTTGTCGTAAATGCATTCGTTCTTTACAAAATATGAGGATAGAGGAGTAATTTTTTTATCACAGGATTATACAGTACAAACGATCGTGTGCTGATGACAAACCTTATTTGCGAATTCGACTGCTATGAGAACTTTTGTTTGCCCGAACTTCGCCTCCATAATTTTTTTATCTTGTTTGTCCAAAACTTAAAAAAAATACTTTACTACCTTATTTACGATTCTATCTAGCTAAGAAAATGTGTACGTATTTCTTAGACTTCCCCCACAACACCCCGAACACAATAAACTTTGAGTCATTAAACATTTCCGAAAAAGTTTCTCGTTTCTTTAAGAACGTAGATTATTTATTTACAATACTTTTCATTCGCGTATATTTCCAGTTACTTCTTAATTAATACTGTCCTATCCTGCCCATTTCCCAATTTATTTGGGGTTGGAGTCTTAATTAATACTGTAACTGTTTAAAATCACACTATTTGTTTCAATGGGTTTTTTACAAACATTCATGATAGAAAACTTTTCTGTTATATTGACTTACACATAAAGCGAAAATTACACACTTTATTCCTTAAAAGATTCCATAAATCACGGTTTTGACTTAGTAATATCAAGCTCTGGAGACTAACTTCATTTTGATATTCTTTTTCGATGTTTTTATGTTCAGGTATTGGGTTGGTCCGCTGTCTGGTGCTTTTTGATATTATTATACGTATAAAATTTAATTTTGGGTAATGTTGCAATAAATTTGTCATAGACATCTGAATCATTGCCGCTTTCGCAATAGCATTTTTTCAAATCTCAAGTCGACTCAAATGCCACTCGAAATCAGGTAAGCAAATACCAACGTTATCTCACATCACCCATTTTTAAAATTGTCACTGAAGAATTTTATCGGCGGATGATAAACCCTTTCGGCTGTTCATACAAACAGTATATGTTATATATACTGTTAACCAATGGTATCCAAATAACCCGATATTTATAAGCTTTCCTAAGACTAATATTGTATTAAATTTATCGTTTGTACATAAAGTGCTAGTTAGAATGATACTGCATTAGTCGATATTAGTAATTTCAATATCTACAACGTCCTTTAAACCAGAACATTGTAGTGTTTGGATACTACAGTTTGCGGAAACAGTAGCTGCGGTGATATCTACTAATGAAATAACACATTTTTGTTAATATCATGTTATTGATATATTGTATAACACAATGGCGGCAAAGTATTTTGATGGCGAGCCGCAAAAATTAAAAAAATCATATGCAGGTCAGATTACAAAGTTTTTTATATTATGAATTTTTGCCTCCATAAAACACAAAGATATAGATAAAATCATACATTCAGATTCGAATATATAGTGTATGAAACGATTAATAAACTAAATGAGAACAATGCTTTTTTCATCTTTCAAACATCTAGGCCACACCAAAATCTTCCACGGGCCGTACGTTGCCCGTCACTGGTGTAGCACGTGTATTTTAATAAGGTTTTCTGTAGTATAAATCATTTTAAGTTACAAAATACAAGATCATTCTGCGACATCACACCGTGTAATTGCGTTGATGTGGGCAAAAACAATTGGAGTCAAATCACGTCTGACGCTCATGTCAATGGCGCAGGGCATCAAAGACTAAACAGGTTAGGAAGCAAGCAAGTGGCAATGGGGCTTTTTACGAAATTAAATATAATAATACATCATAAATTACTGAAATTTCATTAAAAAAAAATTATAGATTCTTTTTGCTATTTGAATGATGTCACTGTATAAAACGAAGATAATGACTTCACTGCTATAAACTAAATAATTATTGATTGATGAATAAATCAAACTATTCGTCCAGAACTATAACAGAAAAGTAAAATATTTTATTGTTAACATCAAAATAACAAACATTCAAATTTGGAATTTATTGTTCGTATTGCATTGTAACAATAAAATGTCAAAAACATGACAAACACGAACGCACGGACGGACGGATCATTTCTTCGAAAATATCCCTGGAAAGTACCTTTCAAATGTATATGTATCCATTAGAAAAACAGAAAATTTTAGTAATAACCAAAAAGTTATTAAATAGCTGACAAGAAAAACTGATAATGATGACTTTAACAAAGTCTTCTTTCGTTATTCTGGGTATTCCAATGTGTTTACATATAATGTATAATTAAAGCTTGTAATAAATGCACCAAACGTAAAAAGGGGTATTTATTCACTACCTTATAAAATGTGTTTTCAAATGAAGACTTACGCACAACTTTTTTTATGTAATTAACATAAGTATGCATTTTAATGAATAATTTATAACAAACGCCTTTAACGAAGACAAGTGAACGGGCGTACGAAGGTGAGATCTAACCAGGAACTAGAGACAGTAATCTTTTGCTTTGACCTGTTCAGATTCCGCGCTGTTTTATTAATTATTCAACAATATATTGACATTGAGTTACATAGGTTTAACAAAGAAATACCTAAGATTAATTATTATATTGATAATATCTAGAAATCAGTTCTTTTGACATCTTTTTTAAGTTTGAATGTTCTGTCAACAATTCTATTTATACTCTCATTTCTGTAAATAAAATGTTTGGTTATCAGCTTGGGATCTTATAATTAATTAAATCAAATGCTACATACACTAAATAATAATTAAAAATTGTGTTTTCCTTTTTTATTGGTTGATATTATGTAATTAGTATGACGTTAGGATATCTATCACTAAATGCTTCAGTAATTATAGATACTGGAAAACACGCTGAATGTGGGGTTAATAAACTAAATAAATGCGGTAAAGTCCGTGGTTTCAAATTTTGTGTATTGTTATAGTATATCTGTATGTAAAATCAATAAATCTTTATACATTAAAGTTTCTGTAAACGTTCACATGCTCTTTGGTGTAGCGCTTAAGCGTGTTCTAACGGACGCGGTCGATGACAGTGGTCCTGCGCAAGCGCACATCGCGTTTTCAACTATTATCATTCGATCTATCGATCTAACAACATTGTATATGTAATATACTTTACAAAATAACAATTTGTAACAAAATACTACAAAGGTTAAAAAACCAAATATTTTTAGTTAATATCTGTATAAACATTAGCATCAAAATTGGAGAGGTTTCATTGTCACAAATATTATCATAACACATTGCTAACACGATAAGCTTTTAAACTTTATTATTTATGAGTTTAACTCAACATAAATATTAGTAAAATTGATGTACTTTAATAATGTATGGATTATTTTATAGTAAAAACAATATTTTATGAGAATATCTACAATAAATAATTCTATATAGTCTAAGATTGTTTGTTGGAGATATAACATTTAATTAATTCAAATATTATTAAAAGTCGAATACCTATTATAAGGTTCATTTAAAAAGTTTATATATTTTATAGTACATATGAATGATATTTATCTCAACTGCTCGAATACAACTTGACCAACATTACGAGTACTCAGTAATACCAAACAAATAACTTCCAAGAAAAAAATACTCGCTTAGCAGGAAATCGAGCAGGATTCTCGGTCTACTATACACTATATACATTAAAGTCCGTCGTCCCGTTACCTAGGCCCTAGACCGGTCTAGACTTGTGCAAGAGCTAGATCTGCTCGCAGGAAATCAACGATAGTCGGACCTTGAATTAGATAAAGCTGTTCAGACATTTAACGCAGCTATTTCAATTTTCTCATAATTTCGTGCAATCACCTAAGTAATTCGATTAATTTGGTAATGGTCGGTCTGTACAAATTACGAGAAGTTATTTTGTTTATTAGCGGCCGTGTAATTGCGATTATTCATTAAATAACGCTTTTCTTACTATAACGGATCTATTACAGCTTTGACAAAATGTTATTGACATTGACTTTTGTTAAATTACGTAATAAGTTACTATACAAAAGTTTTTTAGGTTTTTCGATGTAAATCTTAAAATTATACATGAAATTCAGTATTTTTTTTTAATTAGACCAAAGTGATCTCTGAGACTATTGTCTAAATACATATATACAGTAATTGTATTATAAAAGAAATTATGTTCAGAGAATTTAAATTTTAGTATACATAAGCTAAATGAAACTTTAAACAATATTTTTCAAAGCTTAATTCTTTAGTATTTCGTTTTGTTTTTGCAACTGATATTATTATACTAAGAAAATTATGCATCTAATATATTCTAGAAGATACGAACAGGAAGTGCGATGAAATGTTTAGGTTTTTATAGTATCAAAAATGAATTAAAGTAAAAGTCTCGGGTCTCGTTGTCATCAAAAAGATTAAGTTAACTTTCTTCTTATTTGACAACTTCAAAGAGTAGTTATTAATTTAATTTATGTTAACATTTAAGACGGAAATGGGGTTTCGCAAAACTTTTTTATCAGTCCATCAGTCCCTTCTTACGTAAACACTTTCCCTTTTACTTACCAACAAAGCAAGAGCCAAGTTGTTTATCTACAATTATATACAATAAATGAAACGGAATTTTATAACAACAGGTTCATTCACCGACGTAGATCAGTTTACTCCTAAGGTGCATGAATAGACATTATTAGAAAGGGAAGAAACAAAGTTGCAGTTTTACTAATAATTCTATACATTACCACAGTTTTGTCGGAGGCAAAAATTTATTTTACATCTAATTTGATCATATAAATATAACCTAAAAGAAGGAAGCCTCCTACTCTAATGTTTCTTATGAGAACAGAACATTAGACGGCTCTTATTTACACTTATTATATTTTCAAATCTTACTTAATTTTTTTAAGTTTTCTTAGTTTTTATGATGACTATAAATTTTGTCATCTAGTTTATATCTTCTTCAATTTCTAACCATTCACTTAATTTCCGTGTTAGGTTGTTGGAAAAGTTCAAGTCTTTGGGTCCTTCTAGTAATTATTATAAACCACTAGCGAAATTTGTTCCGCCTAACATTCAATGATGGGCAGATTTGTGATTTTAAAATAAACACAAAATTATACAGTAATTTTTTTTATTACATTAATACAATAAAATACAGAATTTGATTGATTAAATTTAATTTAAGCGCAAAAGGATTGTGATTTTTTTCGGCCGTTGAAGTAAAATTTAGTCAAAACACGAAAATCATGAAAATAGGTTTAGCCGTTCTCGAGTTATAAGTGTTGTAACTGACACGACTCTTTTATGTATATAGATTAAACGTCGATACATTTAACACAGCGTCATCTATTGAACACGGATTCAATCCAGTCAACAGATATCGACATCGGTTGGTGTCGTTCGTAAGTAATAAATAATTGTGACTATCAGACATTAAAGGAATAATTTGCGATAAAATAATATTGCGACTATAATTGAGATAATAGTTATCCTATCTCGCAAATTGTATTAAACTGCACGCGATGTGTAAATTTGATTAATATCGGTTAAGTAGTTTAAGAGTCCATCGCGGACAAACTCTGTGACACGTAATTTATACATATTAAGATTGTATGACATAGTTTCATACAGACGAGAATTGTTATATATGTACTGTTTGAGAATCATATTAAAATAAATAAATGAAACTATGATCAGACGAAGTCAAAAACGACTCAATCATCTTGTGATGAAGTGTTGAGCAATTTACTGAACGGTACCTTAACATACATGAAACGGCTTTGACAAGAATAATGAAGCGAGCGGAGGAACCGTTTATAACTTTCGCTGCGCATCTCTCTAAATTAAAACATCAAAGTAAATGAGTGTAATGTTGCTTGGTAATGCCGTAGACTTTTTTTATATGCGATAGAGCAACATTTAACTTCAATAAATAATGTTGTTAACTGATGATGATGAAGCATACTCGCTCAAAACAATCTAACTCGTAACAATGTTATGCTGGCAGATAATATGTGGGAGTGGTAGCTAGACTTACGATTTCTGAAAAGCTGGTAAACTGACGACCTGATGATGATCTAGAGAAGTCGTTATACGCAAATGACATCGGATTAAAGCGCTTTATGTATGTATAACAGTAAACAGTGGCTAAGATGATGATAGATAGATGTGATAAAGAAGTTTAGATGTAACACCTAATTACATTGTATCCGTCAAAATATTTCGACATTATTATATATACTATCATAGCATACAACTTTCACTAAACAGTTTTTACGCTGTCAAAACTTTTTCTGCGTTTTAGCTTTCAACTTTTTTGAGGCGCGGCGGGTGGATTAAAAAACTGTCCATTTCGAGAAAGTACTATTATTACGTTCATTGTTGAAAACATAACAAAAGATAGAATATGTAATCATTATTTTTGTATTCATTTCATAACATTAGTAATATAATATTATATCTTTGCATTATCATGCAAAGACATTCGAATTGTAAGACTTAAACCGTATTTCAAAATTATCAGAAAAATATTTCTTATTTGTTCTTACACTTGTACATTAAGGGCAGATAGGATTATTGCAAAGAACCCAAGCTTTTTTTTATATCCTTAATGTACAAAAAATACGTTAGTAATTGACATGTCTATTAAAACTACTTATATAGTCGAAATTGTGTTCTTCAACTTCGAATAAAAGTTTAATTAGAACAGTTATTTAACTAGCTGTGAAGCTTATTAAACTAGGAGATAACACAAAAATAAATAAACAATCACTATTGAAATGCGTTGTATACTTTATTAAAGGACCATTTTGAATAAACCTTTTATATGAGGAGGAGGTTTAATAATTAGGTTACAGATTAAAGATAAATTCTTTAATGATAGAATCTTTGTATTGGAAAGTCTGAAAACTAACGATAACTGGATTTTGTACTGTGTAGTTTAAACACGGGCTGTAGTTACACCTAGAAATGGGGTTAGAAATCTAAGCCAGGTTTAGTTAGTCCAAGTACGAGGCTAATAATTCAGTTAGCGATGAAACTAGAATTATTATGGGCGCTGCATCTATGCACGTTTCATTCCACTAATATTAGAGTGTTATCAAGTGTGTTTGTGTGTTAATAGCTGCTTATCTACGGCCAATGAACCTTACGATAATATAATTCGTGTAGATTAATTCTGACCGCAGCCGGCTGCAGAACATTTCTCAGTTCAGTTTCTCAGTTCTATACACCATATAATTTCATATTGTAATTTGTTGTGAAGGTTATCCGAGACCCAATTACTTGAAGCGAAGTATTTAATACTGATGAAGCGTATTTGAAACTCGTTTCGAGACTGATATTAAGACGCATAAACTGTAGAAATCTAATACTAGAACTCAGTTTAATGATGCAGTTGAATCTAGAAAGTATAACATCGTTCAGATACGAAATTATAATTGCTTGATTGCATTCGGTGACTACATTCTACTACAACTACATTCGGTGACTACCTGATACAGGTATTCTTTTTACTTAATAGGATAGTCACCAAAAAATGTAAATTTCATAGAAACTATGGTAATAAAACTATTTTATTTTTATTTATTTATTCAATAAACTTACCTTTTGATGGTGTTCGGTAATGTTAGCTAAGTTTTTGTTGGTATATATCATCTGCTTAAATTTAAGAGTTCAACTCTTGTCGCTGGAGTATTCACCACTCTCCTCTGTTCTTTGATTTTCGTTTGTCATCTTTAAATGACACGAACCTGATATTTGCTTCTACTTGGGCGAATAGTTTCAGCGCGGTCTGCCTTTCACTGTTTTTCTTTGTATTTTACCTTTTATAATGTTTGTAATAAAGTTATCATGTTGTAATAAATGCCCTATCATCTCTTCTCTTCTTTTTTCAACGGTGTTCAACAAATTTGTCTTTTCCTTTACAAGCCCTTTCTCGTTGGTTTTCTTTTCTGTCCAATATTATAAAGTATATTTTTTTATAACGATATTGAAGGTGGCAAAGAGTGCCTTTGGACATATATTTGAGAATGTCATGTTACACAAGATGTTTAAAAGATATATATGTAGTATATCTTATACCTGACTAAACCTTATATACTTTCGTTATACTGTTAAAAGACGTAGCTGTATTTATATCGATGTGTAAGAGCTTGAATATTCTAGATAAGTACGCTTTGCCATCAGATATTGTTAAAAAAGGCATAAGAGGATGCCCTATTACATCATCGATTTGTAGATTTTTTATTTTAATAATCACAAATGTTGAAATTAGCATCGAAATCGAGTTAGTTTTGAAATTTTAACTCAAAAAACAACTATCACTTTCCTATTACAAAACAATCGAAGCTCACTAAAACTAAATTAAAACGAATCGCAAGTTATTAGCGATTAATATATTGGATAACGTTCACAGCTTTCGCCTATAAACTACCATTAACATACGGTTGGTGCAAAGAGATGAAAGTAAGCTTATATCGTTATAGCTCATTGGTTGTGACGTCACCACACTTCCGCCACATCCGTTACATCATTTTCTATTTAATATCACTTTTAGATAATTGTATTAGCTACTGATTTTTATGTAAATTAATTGAATTTACATTGTAAAATCCAGACAAATATGCAATTTTTTATAGATTAAATTTTTACATGACAATATCGTAACATTTATATGAGACTATGAAATATAGAATGAATTTATTTCAACTAACATAAAACTATTGTATTTTGATTGAACAATACTCAAACTTATTCATTCAAATTTGGCTATATAATAGCACTTTTCGAATATCATACATACATAACAGACAGTCCCTTAAACACCCGCCCTTCACTACTTCTTATTTGTTTCCGCTGAGAACTGTCGCAACGAACTTTACAGCAACACTTGTTTGTCTATTAGGCTTAAATAACCTGTTATTCATAAATAAAGAAACATCTGTTCTAGTTATATGAGCAGTTCAATTTCAGTCGGATTTATCCTCAAAGTAATCCGCGACTTTATAGTAAGCTTTTTACAAGTTTAGTTTTAACAGCATTCATAAATTTATGCATAACAAGTCGTTGAATATTCTCGGGAATGTTGTATAAAAGTATACACAGACCTCTAAATGAGTTACTAATTTAATGGAGCCAAGTATTTATTGTTGTTAATTTATTCTTATTATGTACATTAACATTGTAATTATCGCTGGTTTTAGGAATCTTTCCAATCAAATCCAAAGAAATAATATAAATAATAAGTATTTCATAATGTAAAGCATTACACTGGTAATATTTAAACAACGGGTTTCTATAACAAAGAAACGATTTTACTTAATCTCATGCGGCAGTAAATTTAAATCAGAAAACAAATATATGTAAATGACAAAGTAGTCAACATTTACAGACACTGCTATAATTGAACTACTTTTTACATCCACTCAATCATTTATGCGTCGGAGGTCCACATGTTTACCTTAGATGCCTCAGCAATCTAACGGATACTATCAATCCATATGTGGAAGTGACCCTTTAGTCGACATTATGCAGTGGCATTCGCAAGCTTGACCCAAATGTACAGTAAAATTAATGGCTGCCATTACTAATAACGAAAGGTAATTTGAGTGTTAATATACAATGTAGCAAATACCAATCAATGACAGTCAATTTACACAAACCATCAATTATTTATTTTGAATATGAAATTACTTCTAAATATACATTTATTTATAACGCTGTATACCGATGAAACTTTATAGAGTCCTATAACCAATTTTACAGATGTTAGGTCGGTTAGCATATATTGTGCTCATCATATTGAGACATAACATGTTGAGTCTCGTTACCTTAGTAATTACACGAGCTTTAACGCCCTTCAAATTAAAACACAGTAATGTTTGCACACTGCTGTTTGGCGTTAGAAGCTGCGGTAGTAGCTATTTAAACGATCCCCAGTCTCTCTATCTCTCTAGTAAATGTTTTCCTTATATTTAAAACAGTCATGACCACCCCCATCCATCACCCTCTTCTTTAGCATATTTCACCATCTTGTTCTATCACCGACTACTCCTAGAGCATCGTAGAATATGGATTCGAGTGTATTGCAGATTTGATCAGTCCAACGCATTGGAGTTCGGCCCCGCGGTCTTTTTCCTTCCACTTCGCCATTTACTAGTCTTTCGGGATTGTTTCCGTCTTTTCTCCAAGTCTTTGTGTGAATTGTCCAAAGATATTTATTTATTTATTTATTTCTGGCAATGTGTCCGATGTACTCTAGAAGACGTTTCAGGCAGATGGTACAGAACCTTGTTTTCTCATTGAGTTTGACTAGTATAGATGCGTTAGTCTGAAACTCCAAGGGATCGGGAACGTTCTCCTCCGGCACCACATTTCAAATGCATCAATCCGTTTACGTTCTACTGACTTTAGGATCCACGTCTCAGCCTCGTATAATAAAATGGATAAGACGAATGCGCGCACCAGCTTGATCTTCGTTTTGAGTAATACGTTTCTGTCTTTCCAAGTTGTGTGAAGCTGAGACATGGCACTCTTAGCCATGCCAATTCTTTTTTTCGTACGAATTCTCACAGGAGCCGTTAACACCACCAGTAAGCATGTTTTAATACTTCATTTACTCATTAAGCGTTAATACGATGTTATAATAAAAAAAAACGTTAAGTATGTAACAAATTATGTCTGCAAATCAAACACTTAATTAAGCATATCGACATGGCAGCGTTATGGTAAATTAGCTTATTAATTGCAGAATATTCGAGCAGTTTCCGACTTTCATTTCGCCGCTGTTGCTGCGTATAAAAAACA
>DWHU01000482.1:0-18437 GCA_018247975.1 Parides photinus | reverse complement strand
ATATAAATTTATGTTAAGCAAAGTAGCCAATTACTTGTATTGACTATTTATATAAAAGATGTCGACGCTATGATTTTTGAGTCAGTGTCTGTTGGTACGTATCGGGTATCATTTTGCGAGTGCAACAGTTATTGAAGTAATAAAAGTTATGTACGAAGAACAAAAATATTTTACTAGTAACATGGTTTTCCCTGTGCATCTCTCTCTTGGAAATAAGCCGAGATACTAAGATCCTGTTTACGAAGTACCTATAGCTACGTAACTATTCTTTACAATCTGACCCACAAAGAATAATCAGCAAAGGTTTTGATTACAATAAACAAAAAAAAAACGCTTACGTTTGATTAATTTTATAGAATGTGAAACGATCGCATTAATATAAAAATAGTAATGGAGGGGAAGAGTTTTGTATATATTTATTACTATAAGAATGAATTACAAAGTGAATTTAGGTTATTTAATCTTTTGTGAAATAATTATATTCATCATTGTCCTGCCCATTTCCTAATCTCTTTGTGGTCGGCGCAGTATGTCAGTCTTCTCCATGCATGCCTGCCAGACGTTAACTCATCATTGACCCCCTTACACAGCGTGTCATCTCTCACACAATCCATCCATCCTTTATTTGGTCTTCCTATTCCTCTCCAACCACATTCATACCTAAAACTTTCTTAATTACATCCGTACATATGATTTCCTTTCATCTCTTCTAGCACAGGTGCCACTTTCAAACTTCCTCTTATGTACTCATTGCTAATCTTATCCATTCTTGTGACCACAAACCCACCTCAACATTCTCATCTCATGCATGCAATCGTTTCTCATCCTTCTTAGTTGCTCAACACTCTGATCCATACAAAACGACAGGTCTTACAACAGTTTTGTAAATTTTTCCCTTAATCCTTAAAGACATCTTCGGGTCACATGTTGTACTTGAGACCTGTGGCCTGTTTCTAGAGGCTATACTAGTTCTAAAAATTTATCTGGGGCTGAAATTTCGCTACTGCATTATACAAATGTACCTCCATAGACGTTTTACTAGTGTCTGATGTTACATACTCGTTCTTTCATCTAGCTCTGGCTATTTAGATATCATTGAAGACGAGGGTTAAATTAAAGCACCGGACTGTGGCCATTTTCCTTTCCCGATAACCAACAAGTTTTCGAGGTTATATTTGTCTTTCAACAATCAATCATTACTCGTTAAATAATATACAGCCTTCGCTGTTTACAATAATTTGCAGAGTTCGTATCAATCATCGATCTCGCCGGCTCTATTACAACTCTAAAGCTATTTGTACTGTAAATTAACCTTTTATTGAGAAAATAATAATGAAATGGAATGATTCTTTTGATAAAAATTGCTTGCGCTTACTAAAAGGGTTTAATAAAATGAATTAACAGTAAGTGAAATGTCTACCCGTGACAATGTGATGCTTGTTAGGATGCTTACACTGCACCGCACGGTTTGTTTTCATCGTGTTTCTGAAGTCATTGAACCCAGTCAATTAACTATTGATATTCACGTACGTAAAAATATTAATTTAGCTAATAGCAGTCACCGGGCGTGGGTGAAACAATTTGCATAAAGTATTTCCTTGCTTTATAACTTGCGTCACGACATCTTTAATAACTACGAAGGCTTTTTGCGACGCCTTCGGCTAAATAATTACGGTGGAGAGTAAAACGATCCATAGAACACTAACTTAGCAAATATAATGCGCATTTACTCTGAATTTCATATACGTATGATATGAGTATAATAATTGTCTGTTTATCATCACAAGTCCGTTGGAAAGCAGTCTATATCACGGATAAACATTTTTTGTAATGATTTAAATTGGTACTAACGAATAGATGTTTAAAAAAAATGTAATATTACGTTCGTATGAGAATTATAAATGAAAATGTTTGAAAAGTCTAACAAAAAAGCGACCTCAATTATTTTTACAACAATGGCTTTTTTGTGGTCCGGATTCAGGAAGGTTCTCAAAAATTTGCGTGGCTTTTTACATAAAATTTTATGTATATATTTAAATTTTCTGTTCAATTTTCTTATTTATCAACATAAATATTAATGACAATATACAGTTTATTAAGATTTGGAACTCAAAGTTATATAATTATCGAAGTTCATCAAATAACACTTCACCCAATGAAGCTCATATCTGTGCTACTACATAAATCAAACACAAATAAAGGACCTCATAAGCTGTCTACGTAATGCCATTCAAGCCGGGCCTGGGTGCGTAATATTGTAGAATAAATCATGTTTAGCTAAAATATGCCTCAATACTTAATGCTGAATATGAAATTTTGGCCTTTAGCAAAACGACGATGAAGGAAGTAATGACTAAATTAAATTGAAAAGATTGTAGATTACGACAGTAAAAATTCTTTGAGGTACTCTTACATACATAAACAAAACATTTATGAAAGTTATTATACTATAATATAAATACTAAATGTTATTATTTATCTGAAACCTATCGAGTTGTCGGTTTGAAATATAACCGCTTTTTTTTTATGATATTTACTCAATAGATGTTTAATTATAACCTATTCTATGAACACTTTTTATGCTTATTCACGACAAAGTCGTAGCATCGCTACGTAATTAACAGATAGACACAGAAGCTTTTTGTTTTTTAAAGTATACCTAATCAACATTTAAGATTAATTTATCATGATAGAACTTTTTAAAAACAAAATCAACATGTCTAATCAGACGGCAATAAAATAAAACTCCACTCTATATAAGTGTGAAATATTTTCCAGGGGGTTAGGCCCAATACTATTTGCTCTGCGACATCCACCCTCGTGAAAATCTCTTAGATACGATCATAAATCGCTTTGGTTGACATAATAGCGTGAAGGGAAGGGCCCGGATTTATGCATGTTTGATTTAGGAGTAGGTGAGAGTTGTCGTTTTATGAAAGATCTCAAAAAGAATAAAAGCCCTTTCTACATTCTACTTAAACAGTACATACAAAAATAATACATATATTTTCTAGCGGAATCTTGTAGAGATTTATTTGTTAATTATCCATTTACTACGTCTACGACAAATAAGTAGAGAAACGTCTACATTAAATGCAAATTTAAATAAGTTAAAGAATGTGAAAGTAATTTAATTTATTATATTCTTCCTAAAAATTATAACGTGATGATGATTCGTATTTCGCGAGGAGAGTGTTTCGGGATGTAACAGGGTATTTCAAATTCGGGACACGATTCAAATTAAGTGATAAAGCGTTCAGAGAACAAGCCTTGGGCTCAGTTGTCACTCGGTAAGTAAAATGGAAGAAAGTAACCATTTGTTTGTTATTCTCTCAACATTAGCTTTAAGATATGCTGACATTAACATACTTGTGTATATATAACTTGTATGATTTAAGAATTCAACAAGTAGTTACTCTTTAATTCGATTATGCTGTTATGTAATATATTATTAAATTAATATTGTTCCACAATTTTGGGTATTTACTCTGTGAATCATCTATCAACTTTTATACTATTTGCACAAAATCTGTTAGTATAGATTAAAGTAAGTTTTCGTTCTTTATTAAGGTAATAATATTTTAGTTATTAAAGCGATGCTGTCAAGTTTCGCGCTATACGACTATCAATGTCAATATCAAATATAAAAGGTTTAGTGTACACTGACCTTGTACTACTTGTGAAGGAAACGATCTCTAGGAAATCATTTTTCATTATTAACTAAACTCTTCATATTCAGCCAGAAATCATCACCGGTTTTCTATGTTTCGTATGTCCTAAATCTCAGTCAAAGCCACTGTTTAATTTTTCTTTTATGCATAATATTAAACTGATTTCTTGTTCGATTCGTAAGAAAGACCAATATGTATCTTGATACAAAGAGTATACCTTAAGTAAATTTCAATAAATCTTTTTATTCGACTTTAACCAATGTTACAACAAAATGTGAAACAACGAAATTAGAGAATTTCGAGAGCCGCGTTCCGAACACTCTCCAATTAGCTTACAATGGAGTGACGTAACTAGAAAATGCAACCACAAAATGCACAGAGGAAAAAAAATTAAATCAACCACATTTGTCTACACACTTAATTATGGAGAAGATAACCCACCTGTTCGATAACTTTTTGTTTTCGTTCCTTACTCTATGTCTGCGCTTATTGCAGGCAAAATAAAAGATGAAGAAAAACTTATTTATATTTGTATTCAAAAAGTTACATTAAATATAATAGACAAAATTTAATTAAATATTAATTGAACACATTGAAGAGAAAAAACAAGTTAATGAATAGAATACATATTTGATGACGAATATTACTTTTTTTTTTAAATCGATTATTATTATGTGGCCATGAACATTGTGTAAAAAGTTTCTATAGTATAATAATTAAATGTAATGGCGTACACACTCTACGTCACTGATACTCATACATTTTGTATTTTCCAGGCAACAAATTACGAATTCTCATAATAAATCAAGTGAAGTAAATGAAAATGTTGAATAGAAGAAAACTTACAACATCGTAGTTGTTTTACTATTTACTGCAGCTTCCGTTCTTACCTACAAATAATAGTGTCCACACATTACTGTATTCTGATTTAAAGAGCGTTGTAGCTAGTGAGATTACAGGGGTAATGAGACATAGGAAAAAGATGTCGTCATTTACTTTTAGTTGAACATCTCTGTCGTCTCGTCGCTTCGTTGAATAAGAAAAAGTATTGTTTAAGCTATAGAACTGAGGAGCGAGTTTGAAGTTAAAGGTTTTATCTTCCATCAACAATTTTACAAGAACGTATTTGCACGAATGCATTATAGTATATGTTGTCTTTACCAACATGAACTTTAGTAATTTAACTAACCGAATAATATATATTTATAAACAGATAACACTACTGTAGCATTGACTTGGGCGGTTTGCGGCGGTTTATTGTGGAATGTCCCTATCTTAAATATTGCATGTTTTCTAGTTGATTTGCTCTAATGCAACCAAATGCTTGATTAAAAACGATTCTATTTAAGTATTTTTAAAATGCGAATGGGAAACGTTATAATGCAGCGTTTCAAAGGTATAAGGAAAATTGTGTAGCTTTTGTATGTGATTTTATGATACTTACCCATTCTTGAAAACGTCGTCGTACAGTTACGATAAAGTGTTACGACCTTTTCGATGTGCAAGAAAAAAATATGATATCAACTCACGTCCCACTTATAAGGGTATCAGATCTAATGACATTTACCTTAATATCGAGGGCATGTGATATTGGCATGATACCTTAATAACTTAATAAAGAAAAAGATACGTATGATGTATTAATGTATTAGGGAACTCATCACACTAAATAGAGGATGGCTCCTTAATTATATCACGTTAGTCGGCAGGTCCTTTTGGGACATTATTTAATTCTATGATTCATTTACGAGCTGAAATAAAATGGGATCCTATTTACAGCTACTAAAAATATAGTTTATGTATTTATCATAAAAGTACAACTGAATTTAAGTAAGTAATATTATGAATGTCGCCTTTGCCTTTCCTTGTCTTTACGAATAGCTTATCATTTCTTTTGATAATATTAAGATAATGATAAATAGAATTTACTTGTATATTTATGTATAATTTTGTTAATGTACGTAAACGTAGAATTATGACCAATAATGTTTAGTATGAGTTCATAATATTAACGATTTTTATTCTTTAACTTCTAACGATTAATCAACTAAGCGACGAAACGAAGGAGACATCCATCTGATGGTTAGAATATACGTATGCCTATAACAATATAGCATCGGTTAGAATGGTATACACAGTACCACACTCGTAGTATTAAGTCAATGAATATTAAGTTAAATTACCCCAGTAATTTCACTAATTACAACGGTCTTCAAACCGGAACACATCAACTACTGCTCGGTGGCTGGAATAGAAACTCCGATGGTCTCTACGGTCTCTGGCAACAGAACGTACGTTTCAGTAGATGTAATATATGAATTACTATTAAATTTGAGTTTTTTTAATTGTATTAAAAAATTTCAAATATAATAGTAGTATTAATATCCAATAAACTCTAATTCGGTACAAATGAAAGCCTCCTTTGTGACCCCGTGCGGCGCAGGGTGAGCGGTCGAAAACGCAGCCGACTGCCGTGAACATAGTTCAGTCGTATCGCCGGGCCCATAGGTGATGGACGCACGCCTCGCATTCAAATATCTTACGTTACGAACAGTTTTTTAACCTAAAAGTATACCTATTAGGTTACAAATCAATCGCGTGTGTCTAGTGAATAATTAATAACATAATAAATGACGATATTGTGGCTCGTGATGAAACTTTTTATTTAATAACTCAAGGATGTTTATCACTTTTATAATTATCGGATTACTTGTAAAAGGTAAATTAGATTTAATCTAATGCGCACATGATCAAAACAATTAATCACACTATTACAATACTTTATCTGTACCATAAACATTAGATAAAAACGTACCGAAAGAGTTATATAAAAGTAATCTAAAGTATTATTAAAACTTAACTTTTTTTATCCAAAATATTTTTCTGTATTAAATCATCATCGTCATTATCCAATACACGTCCACTGCTAGACATAAACCTAAATAAATAGTTTAATAATATACGATTAAACCATTATAAAAGTAGTGACTTTAATATTCTTTAAATTATTAATCAATTGTTCATATACATAATATATGTTGTTTATATATGTTATATATATATTTATTCTGGCTTAAAATTTTAGTACAATATAAAACCATTGCTTAGATTTCATATTAAAAGCATTGTTATTTAAACTAAGCGAGATAAATTTAAAGTGTGTACCTACTTAACCGTAAGCTAATTAAGATACATATATAAATAGTTTAGTAATATATTATAACGGAGTTGTGTATTAAATGGCGATCGATAGTTATTTATTTTTGAATCTGTTCTATTACATTGTTTGAAGGTTAAGTGACAATAAGCGTTCATTATTAATCACTCAACCTTTACCTTAAACTTTAAGTTGACCTGAGAGCTTTGAAAGTTTAAACTTTGTAGATCTTCACCGGCTCCTGTAAAGAGTTTCCTCTTTAAGAAGTTTATATGTCTATTTTGCTCAGCCAAGTAGCCGTTTTTGATTCGGACGCCGAGCCCCTTGTTCATAACAAAACATTTTAATGTAAGGGAATAACAGGAATATAACCTATTATTTATAGAGTTTTTTCTTGTGTTATTAGTCAATACCATCGATTTTTTTCTATACTAAATTACATTTCCTTTAACAACAACAATTAAAAGAATGATTACATTTTCAATATATATAAATATGTTAACAATATATGTATGTACAATTAAATGTTGTAGTTAACAAAATATATTCCAATATCTCTATAACAAGTATAATATCAGTGACGAGCAGTTTAATATATTAAATGTATAATGACACTATAAAGCTAATTTAGAGGATAATCACCTATGGTCAGAAACCATACGACATTTAATTTGTTACATAACTACGTTTTAACACACGAGTATTGCATTTTAATTTTCTGTTTCAGTTTAAAGTTATACAACTATTTTATTTCACATTATTATTACATATCGCTTTCTGTCATATTAATTTCTGTCATATTAATAAACTGGTTACTAATATGATAAAAATATATTTTAGATAAAGACAGAAAAAGGTTGATTCGAAATATTGTTTGATTTAGTTCAGTATCAATTGACTTTGTCATGCAAACGTCATTTGTCATATAACATTCTCACGTGGAGAAATTACGAGCGTTATTTGTTGTTCTTGCAGAATCGATGCTACTTAAAATAGTTAGAGTAGCAGTACCATCATACAAGGTGAGAGGGCAGCCGGCACAATTGGACTGCGATTACGAATTAGGTGATGACATACTGTATTCAGTGAAATGGTACAGGGATAACGAAGAATTCTATCGCTACATGCCCAAATACGATCCGCCAAAACACGCGTACAAATTAGACGGGATAAAAGTTGATGTGAGTATTTTAGGTCTATATATTATTATTACTAACCATACTTGAAACAGAAGATAGAAAATAAAGGTTAGGATTATAACGATAACTTAACATCAGACATATTGTATATTTGTTGTATATGTTATTACATTTACATTAGGAAGCAACTCGGTATATAAGTAATTCATGTAAGCAATATTCCTGCCTGAAACAATAAGACGTTTCTTGGAGATGTGAGTACAACTTCATATTACGCACATCGCCTTGGGGAGATGTCTACTCATATTAAGCCAGTTATTAAAAAAGGTTTTATATATTATTTAATTATAAATATTCATAAACCACTGAACAGTAAAATACGCGGTGTTACGCATGGTAATAACTTCATGGTATTTTATTAAAATATTTATAACCATGCTGTTATTTTTATAATGTCCTTTTAACACGGCTTCGTGAACATTTAAATAGTTGTTTAGTAAATTAAAACTATATTAGATACATGAAAATGTAATTAACGACGTTGAATTCAATATACTACACTATCTATCAGCTGGCAAAAGGAATAATAAAAAAAATTTTTTTTAAAGAAATCTATGTGTTTGTAAGTTTGTTACATTATGAAAGTTAGGCTTAATTTACATTATGAATATTCTCTTTTATGTATTAATAGTCCTGAGTATCTGTCTAAAAGTTTCACGGAATGCTAAAAAAGATAGACAGACATGAATTACGAAAAAAGGAACAGGCCCTTAATCAATATTTTTTCTTATTGATTAATAATTGATTGTTTCTTTATGAGTTTGTATCTTCTATCAACTAGATATAATATTCGTATATCAAGTGATAAAAATAAACAGAAGACAATTAATTTTTCATACATTTTTGTAATATAAATCGACATTGTTAAAAGTGTTTCAATATTATTTATTGTATCGATACCAGCTTCCAGATGAAAAAAAGATGTTTTTTGGAAAATGTTACTGAAATACTGATCAACGTGGTAGGCATTTATTTAAGAATCTCGATCTGAAAAGCTTATGTACGTAGTTAAAAGAAATATTAAAAAAAAGTATTAGTGCTTATACTGAAGCTTAATGAAAGGTTGTAATTACAACATTGGTCTTAATTTGTGAAGCTTTGATGAAGATGAACCTTAAAAACATATTGCATTATGTTGTTCAGGTTCATCTTCGTGATTAATATTAAATGAAAGCACCGGCGTATAATTAATTACAGTGTCGCTTGTATTATAGCAAAAACCGGTACTAGTTCATATTTTTTTTTTCGTATAATGAATCTAGAGTGAGATGAATCTTGATTTTCTGTTATAAGTAAACTTTTACGCGTGCATTTACACAAAAGGCAGAAAAATGCGAAAGCAATTAAAAAATATTGCACGCTTTGCCCTTCTTAAAATATTTATGTTGTACAGTGTAATGCGACGATGATGAGATATTAAAAAATCTGTATTTTACAGTTGTCTAAATCCGATGATAGAAGAGTGTTACTACATCCTGTGACATTGAAGTCTACTGGCCAATATCGCTGCGAGGTGTCGGCGGAGGCGCCTAGTTTTGCATCAGCTGCTGGTGAAGGAAGAATGGAAGTTATATGTAAATATTTTAGTTTATAATAGTTCAGTGTCGGAGTTAATGCCGATTATCAGTGGTTATATTGATTAAAAAAAAAAACGCACAAAACTTGCATTGCTAGAAAAAAAAAAGCAATATTTAATAATATAACATTAAACTACTAAAAATATTATTTTTAATTAGATGTAGGTCAATAACAGTGTTAATAAGGTTAGTTTCATATATTTTCTATGTTTAGTTTAGTCATCGCGTTAAAAACTTTTCTTAAGTACAAATAAAAACGTTATTTTTAGACAAATTTATTTACCGTTGACACTATCTACTAACTTTAAAAGATTAGAAAGACTTAGTAGACTAGTGCGCTTTACCACCAAAGGCTACATCACCACTTACCATCAGGTGGGATCGTGGCCAAGCGCTAGTCTCTAAAGTACAAAAAAAATTAAGAATAAGACCAGGGTAAGGTATGTGTAAAAATACCAGATACACGTACTTAGTAATGTCCGGAATATAAAATGTATTGATATAAACAACATCTCTTATTTTTTTTTACTGTCCTCTGAATGTTTTCACCTTTTCTCAAATAAAGAGAGTTGTGGGCATCGTCCACCACGCTGGCTAAGTGCGGGTTGGCGGATAAAGCCAATGATATTTAATTTCTTAAAATGCACATAACTCAGAAAAGTCATTTTGTCATATCAAAGCGCGCCTAGCTCGAACCCGCGACCTCCGAACCGGTGGCTGAAGTCCGAAACCACTCGGCTATCACGGCTCTTTTAAATATACTTACTCGTTAATACATTGAATAAAAGGATCCGGTAAAAGAGTCCAGCGGCATTTAATAAAATGCGTAAATAAATACTTTTTGTGATGTTTCGCATTGGTAGTTAAAATGTTTCCATTGTTATACAGATTTGCCTCGGGAAGGACCAAGAATAACAGGCAACCAACAGGAGAATAGAAGAGGTGACTCCATGTTTTTGAATTGCACATCGGGCCGCTCGTACCCGGCGGCCGTTCTGAGTTGGGATATTGACGGCGAAAAGGTACTTTGTTTGCTTAGCAAATTCCGTATTCATTAACTGTTGCCAGCAGTAATTTCCTGTAAAACACGAAATAATTTTAATTTTGTTGTGTCAGTTTTTTTTTGTGTATTGACCGTTGTATGCTTTTTGATTATGAACAATAATTAAACATTACTAAAATTCAACAGTTTACGAATCTTTTTAATGATTGATGACCACCGATAGATGATCAGTCAGTCGCTTCACAGAAACTGTAAACCACATATAAACTGAAACTGTTTTGTAATTTTTTTTTAAGTTTTTGTAAAGAATATATTTAGATTATTTATAGTTTAGCCAGCTCTTGCAATATTTTGATACATTTTGTAGATAGCGTGTTTACGTAACAAGATTGTTGTGGATGTTTATTAATATAGGATTTGTATATTAGGTGACAGATCCTGCACTGCTTGTTGAATATCCACCGATCCAACACCAACACGGCCTGGTGTCGACTGCTCTGGGTCTTCACGTACCTACAGGAAAAACGATGCAAGTGAGATGTACAGCAAGAGTCGCGCCTTCTTGGAGGGAGGGCAGCGAGGCCGTGGTAGGGAACAGTCAACTTGCTGACAGCAAGGAAGCTATGTTATTAGGTAAGATTTTAAAATATTATGTTTAACTGGAATGATGATAAAGGATGAAACATGAATACATACCTATACCATACATATACCTAGTATTGGAAGAGTAAAACTATTTACTTTATTATTCATCAACTTTGTATATGACAGAACACTACCTTCATATAACATAAAACAGAAAAAAATCTATAACGGTTAAATCTTTAATACTTGTAACGGTGAAAGTATTCTGATATTACTAGTATTGACAATAATAATGAATTTACAGGGGTCCGTTACGTTTCTATAGGAAATCGAAAGAGTTTTTAGTACAGATCCCACTTAACCTTGTCTTTATTCCAGGAGCATGTCAATCTCGAAGCTTTATTTTATAGCCCATTTTTATATGTGTGATAAAACCGTTTTGTTTGTTTCAGTGAAAAGTTCAAGTGGAGGGTCTGAACTAGACGTAACGATGTTAGCACTTTCCCTTTTCCTTCTTCTTAGTTCCCTAATGCAATCACAAACGTGATAAATTATCTCTCATATCAACTTATTTGTTAGAAGCGAGCACGCTACTACATCTGCATATAATTTTGTCTGAAACGTTACCTAGTATATGTTAATATTAATTTGATTTCTCGCATAATTTTAGGCAAAAGTGAATTTAAAAAGTTAAATGTAACTAGTAGCGTTAAGAGATACATATCTTTTGTACGTGGCATATCTTATGTATTTAATCACACATGATTATATTTCATTGTAATAATAAATGTTTTCGTGAACTTTTTGTCGTCACAAGGTAGTCTTTCCATGAGGAATTTTAGAATGGGTTGATTATGACAAAATGTATGATGATAATTGTAAATATGATATTAGAAATGCCTTCTTAGATAGTTATACTGATACTTAAAACATTGTACATAGGTAAATTTAACGTTTTTTAATAAAGTTGCTTAAAGTCGAAAATTATTGCAGGCTTGTTAAAAATTATTATTACGTAATTTTTTTTGTATATACAATTAAATTCTATATACACGAAAGTTTGCAGCTTAATATTAAAAAAAATGTGTTATCAATAGTAGTTATTGAAATCATTCGCGTTAGCAAATGTGTAAAAACTATGATCTTAATATACAAAACTGTTTTTCTCGATGATATTTGTTTAAATCGTTTTTGTTCATGGTCTTTCCATATAAGATCTATTATAGTTTAAGAACACCAATTCATTGTTAAATAATTTGGTATGATCTATTTTCTTAATTGTACATAAGGCACAGTAAGCTTGTATACTAATGCCCCTAAAATTATTCATAGAGTCAACTTAATAACGAATAAATACATCAGTGCCTATGAATTTTGTACATGTCGCGTTTAATTTGCTTCGTCTCACTTATTGTAAAGTAATACGTAAATAAAATTGCTTTTGTCGTTAAATTACATTGTAGTTTGTATCTTACTGAGGTATTTAGGTTGGAATAAAAATGTTTTATTGCAAGTGTATTATAGTTTTTTTTATCGTAATCTTTTGATATTACATCATGCTTAAAGTTATAACAGACATTGTGTATTTGTTCAAAATATTTAGTGAAGCTTGAATATTTATTGAGTCGGATGAGACGACAGCAAGAGAATAAAAGGAATCGCTGATTCAAAAATTTTACGTATCTCAGTTCAAAACCGGGAAAAATTATTCTCAAAGTCATTGTGATGTGCCTAAGTGAATCGTCTTCAAAGGTTTTTCAAATCTGGCTCTTATCCTGGCCATATCATACAAATTGCCAGAGTATTATCTTTTGAGCTCTTTTGTCAGCAATATGACACAGACGGTTACGGACTCTCAACAGTATTATGAATCCAATTTGACCCTCGTTTATGAATTGGCGACCGCTACCTTCACTTTTTAGAAAAAAATCTTTCGCAAAAATAAGAAATTATCTTTTAAGAAAAAGTAAGTATTTATAACACAGTAATTATATTTGGAGTATATCTTTTTATTAATTTAGTTATCCGCTCCTCTTAACCACATTGCAACCTAACTCAAATCGAGAAATACAAGTATTTGGCGGCACAGAAGTCTATGAGAGCCTTTAAGTTAACTTTTGTGAGTTAAAAACTGATATGAACGACAGAAATAAAATTTATTATCATTATAAAGCAATCAAGTCGGATAGGCTTTAAATTTGCGTTGAACAAAGCGCAATGTGACGGTCGGTATGTAATCGCACGTCAACATCATTACGCGAAGATTCATTTACATCAAAGGACTTATGCGTCGAGATTCATCAGAGTAATTAAACCGCCAAAACAGCCTGACCTGCCGCTCTTCCTGTATTAAAACAAAACTCCTACTGCGAAGAGGACGACTCTAAAACTGTTGCGAGCTCAGGCTTTCATGGTCGAGGAACAACACGCATTGAGTTAATAACAAAGGGCACGCAAAGGGATCGAGCCTATTACCAACGTGTTAAATGCGTAAATATTATGCAAATAATTTCGTTACACAAAATGTTTTGCGGCACTGAAAAGTTTTAATGAGCCATTAGCACTTAATGTCAAAGAATTGTCGCCGTAACAAAGTTACTCACTCTTCCAAGACTGTCTCAATGTATAAAACAACATTCTAATTTCCTGACAAACTTTCTACAGTATATACACGACAACAATATAGTGTATATTTATTAAACACTAAGTAAATCTTGTTTTATAGTGACCTAACAATGCGTCCGAGTAGCAAGAGATAACCTCTTGCCTGTAACACAGGGGTCCCTGTGGATTGATTCCGGGCCGATGAGAAGTTTGAATAATAGCAGGTGTTTTCGCCTGACTTCCACCCTCACGTTGTAAATCCACCACTATAACAGCTTTGCTGTGTGTTACACATAGCTATTTAATATACCTAAACTATTTTATGTCTCGCATGCAATGAATTTAAAGCTCCTTAGCATGAACGTTGGTTGCAATAAAATGCGACAGAAAAGCTTGAACGCGACCATAGAACTCTTAAAAACAGTTTGCATGTTTGTATACATAGTTTCTACTAGGTTATGCTACAAAAAAGATTAATTTAAAACCAATTTTCTGAAAGATGTTTTTGTCTGTGAATACTACAAACTCTCTAAAAAACGGCGTTTGGTTATAACTTATGAACGTTGATTTTTATTATCAAACTACAATACATGTGTGTGTTTAAATGTATACATGTACACAAGTATTATATATATACAAAGTACGAAGTAAATATATATTGCATATAGTCTAAATGGAGTGAGAGGAGAGAGAGAGAGTTTTGGACTATTTTATAGTTTTGTAAATTAGACATTTTCACCAATTTTCTTGTGGTTTAACTCTGGGTTTTGAAAACTGGTAACATGGGCAACAAGTAGTTGAAAATTTCGATAATATTTTTCTTAGATTGTTTTCAATACAAATATTGCTTATAAAAACTAAATTTTACGAATTGCATGTTCAGAGAATCTGTAATTGTTTAGATGTTCTAATTATTAGCATTGGGTATTAAATTATTCAAATAAAGTGTATTTACACTGAGTATTTATAAAAGAGTAACTTAATGACAGGCAGAATAATTTTAATAAAAAATATAGGAGAACGTAGAATCAATCGTATCGATACGGCCAGAGAATCTGTGAATGTGTGATAAATGACCACAATTTTCTTATTGATATCGTTAGTAGTCCCAGTAGTGGGAGCATTAATTAGACTGTATATATATACAAAATGTATACAAAAGAATATATAAATAAAAAAGCCGTTGCCCTTGATTTGTTTGGGACCGCCAGCGTCGCCACCGATTCGGAGGTCGCTGGATCGAATCCGGCGATAACTTTTCTGCTTTATGTGCGCTTTAAGATATTGAATATCACTGGCTTTATCCGCCAACCCGCACTTGTCTGACGTGGAGTTTTAAGGCCAATTACTCTCTCATTATGAGAGAAGGCTGAGTCCCTGCAGTGAGAACATACAAAAGCCTATAACAAAAAAATATTTATTTATATGCAGATGTAATATAAAACATGCACCAAGACATGTGTATGATATTCGATAAGATTCGTAATACAGCTGCAATCTACAAAACATCACGGTAGCAATGCAACCGTGTATAAAGGGTTTCTACAAAAGAAAAAAAAAAGTTATTCAGTATAAAAAGCACGTAAAACCCTTACAATGATTGGGGTTATAGTACTTACTGGTTTAAGTTCGCTCTTATCTGAATTTGTAAGAGCGAACCGACAACTTGTAAAAGCTGATAGGCGAGCGGTTTAGTGCCCACGGACCCATGCGATAGCAGGCCGAGTAGTTCGGTAGCCAAATGGCCTGATAATCTGATTACCGTACAACAGTCCTGTTTTGTCACGCAATATAGCCCTCTGACAAGTTTCACAGTTACCCTAAAAGGGACAGCCTTGTTAGCTGAAATCGCAGTTACAATTTCAAACAAGCCCTTTATTATTGCAACGTACCTCATTTATGTTTTGGACGCGGACGGCATTGTGTTTAATTCCCATTCGATTGTATTCGAATTGTTTAGACAAAAACTTAACAACATTTTTGTGTAACAAACAAATAATTGTTTAAATATGATCATAAAGAAATATTCTCTGTTATTTTACAAAAATAACATAATACAGAAAGGTAAGTAGAAATCAATAAAAAGATATAAGGAATGATATTGATTGGTTCAAGTTGTATAACCTTTTATTTAATAGAAGATCTTAAACCAAAACAAAATTAAATATAAGTAATACAATAGTAATATTTTATATCATACATTTAGCCAGACTTATTTTCGGAGAAATTTTTATTTCAAGTATAATCTCAATAGTGATAGATAAATGTATAAAGCATGATGTCAGGATTTGTATTCGAATATAGTTTCATTCTGTGTAGTTGTTTAATGACAGGGTATCCGTGGAAAAAAGTGTTTGCGCCTACTCAGGTCATTAAAGGGCGGTTCGTGTGAAAAAAAATATGTCCTTCGTGTCGTATCTCACAAGAATGGTGATCGATGGACAGTGGTCACGCAGCTGCGGCGCACGCGAGCCAACTCCACTCATTCTTTAACTTGCCTTCTGACACTTACCTAGTAGATTACAGACATAAAAATCCTCACCGTGCCTCTTCATTACCACTGTAGACTCAATTTAAGTGATTAATAGAATTTACTTTGTATTTTACGTATATTAGCAACTCCTTTCTCCCCTTATAAGTTTATTCTTTACTTTGATGGCTATTATGTAGTAACTATCCGATAGTAAAGAACCGTAACTCTCTTATATCAACTAATATTACACATTCATTTCATTTCACCTTATCGATTTCCACTAATGAATTTGAGCCTCAACTAACAAGTAGTAATAGCCGTATTCACGCTTGACTTTCGAATTAACAAACTCAGTGTGTCGATAAGGTCACAGGCAAGCGTCCTTTTACTGGAATTATTTGTCTACTTTACTTTAGATAAAATAGCCGCAGTGTTGGTCTAATCTGTATAACTTACAATAATCTTCATGTTTATACATAAATATAATAAAATATCGAACGTGTAGAAAAACTTCATAGTATTATCGATAAAGTTCAGTATATACGAAGTACTCCGTGGATGATTAGAAATGACTTAATAAATCTCTGTTGAACAAGGATCACGCAACCATTAGAGCCCATCTCTCAACAAACGATACTCCAAGACTCTTTGTGGTCTTACGTAATTAATACGCTTAATATTTCATACATTTCTGAGGCTTACTCTTAATTTCCTCTTCAACGTTAAGACGCTGCTGTTTCAAGTATAATAAGAAGCAAATAAAACTCTACCGACTAACAAAACTTACACATTATATCTTTTAAAAAAAACAAATAAATACAATAATTTTTATTAAAAATAACTTTAGTAGTTATTGTTTTTATTGATGATGAATGGAGTCTTGATTGGATATTATTTAATTCATATTAAAAACCAAAGTATTGCTTAAAATTTACTGCCCCAGAACTTCATAATTTTCTAAGTACATGTATTTTTTGAAGAGTCGTAGTGAGACATAAGTATAAGAACATAACAAGATATCCAAAATTTCATAAACACCACCGTATTTTGTTTCCAATACTCTTATAGCTTACATCAGATAATCTAGATATTAGATACGATTATCTGATATACGATACCGTGGTCCGAACTATCAAATTTGTCGAGCGCGACATGAAAGAATAATTACACCTCATCGAACAAACTATTACATGTCTCTAACATGTATAAATTATAGTGTATACTAATAATTACTATCACTAGCATTTATTATTCGTTAGCATCTTGCTTTCTACTTCATAATTTTCGATTATTGGTACTAACATTTGTATATTTATAAGCATGTTTTGGATCATATCAATCTTTACATTCTATTTGATACACCAACAAACCTTGATTCTAACAATGATTAGAAAGGCTACCAAATCTAAAAACATCTTACTAAAGAATATTCTATGAGGACTCGGCCCTCATTGCTTTGAGTAGTTCACATACTTTTATTTATTTTATTTTTTAACTTGAAAGTACACTGATAAGTCACTGTTGTGATATCAGAGGAGCTTATCATTTACTATCAATTAAATGTCTTGCTTAAAGCATCGTTAAAAACAGAAAATTTGATACGAGGAAGAGGTTAGTAAATAAGTTCAATGTAATTTAGTTTCATCAATATTTTAGTGTATAACTAACAAATGGATTTAACAGATCATTCGACAAAGCATCGTGCACACGGAGGTCACCATCGATGCTGAAGCCACCAGGGCGGAGCTTTCATAACTTTCCCCCACGTACATAATTCAGGTTTAGGTAGTCACGTATGTTTCGAGCAGCTCTAGTCCGCGTTTGCTTATGAATAAGTAATGACAAAAATGTCCGTAGCAATTGGAGGTGAGTTCGTACGAGGCAAGTTACGTTTTAAATTTCATTACATATGTTACAGACACAAATGTGATATTGGTTAATAATTAAAAATAGAGGTTTGAATAGTCATTAAAGTCAGAGTCGTTGATTATTCGATCCTTTGTTTGTATTCATTATTATACTTTCTCTTAAATTCACGACATTCAAAACTTCAAGAAAAGAGCGTATTCCCTCCTAAAAGGCCGGCAACGTGCCTGTAACTCCTAGGTTGCGGGTGTCCATGGGCAACGGCAGTCGCTTACCATCAGGTGACCCGTTTGCTCGTTTGC
>DWHU01000481.1:0-18497 GCA_018247975.1 Parides photinus | reverse complement strand
TACAAAATGGCGGATAATGTAGTTTTCAATCCCATCAATATGGGTATCAAAATAAAGGGCTTGGTAAGTATAATACACTATACTATACAAAATTACAATATGAATCTCCCACCCAAGTCAAGATCTTTTATCCTGTCGAGGACTGTTTGGCGTTAGGGTGGCTAAAAATGAACCCAAGTTAAGGTAAAAGGTAAAAGCGTGCCGAGAACTGTATGGCATTAGGGTGGATAAAAAAATAAAAACTAAAAACTTGAAAATAAAAAAGTAAAAAAAAAATTTTAGTTAAACGGTTTAATATTGCAGATAAATGTTCTAAAAGCTAAAAAATAATTACTACTGTCAAGTAACATAATTTGAAAAAACTTCTAATAGTTTTGGCGTACCAATTGAAGCTATATATTCATTAACATTTATTAAGGTAATCGATTACTAAAATTTCTTGATCCAATATTTGGAGTTTTATCCATTTGGTCCTTTATTGTACGCTGGCTGTTATCGGTAATCAGTAGCATTTTATCGCACCAGTACTCCAAAGCTTGTCACAGACGAGTAGATAAAAAGCTTGATAAAGTCTGTCTGAAACATTCTATGTATCGATTTTACATCGACCATTTCAGTTGTGTTTAATTTTTTTATTTCTAAATAATAAGAATTGTTATACATTTGAGAAGATGACAGGTGCTTTTAATTGTTAAGGTGCCGCTGCATTCTTCAAATGATATCTATTTCATAGCTATTACAGTAATTTAATGTATTGACTGGCCGATTAGCTCAGTTGGTCACTACCACCTGCCTACTGAGTTAAAGATTGTGGGTTCGATTCCTGCCACGGACAATATTTGTCCTGAGTCTGAGTGTTCTCTATGTATGATATGTAAATATTTATAAAAAAAATATTTAAGTAGTCTATCAGCTATCTAGTACCCGTAACACAAGCGAGTATATTCTGCTTACTTTGGGACTAGACTGTCCAGAGATATATATATTTTTTTTATTTATTTAATGTTTATATTTACTTGACCTGAATATGTGTATCATTGGTGCGAACTCTATGTCATATTTTCCTTAAAACGTTGAAACGGTACGAACTTTTTCATAAACACAATAAGTGTAGGTGTAGAAACTTGCAGTCGATTTCGTTCAAGTGTTTATACCTGCATGTGAGGATGCGATGTTTGAAACGAACCCGTTCTTGATCGTTTTTGTATCTCAAACGGAAATATAGAGTGAATGTCTCCTTTGTGCGAACACAGGCAGCGCAGCAATATATCCTGCGCAGATGACAGCTTCTAGTCGTGGCCGGAAGGTGTCAGTCGAGTGAACCTTATATACAAACTGTGATGTTACATTAAACTTTTGTATTGTAAGATTAAACGCAACAAACTATTGGTACGAGTTTATGAAACGCATAGACTTTTTATGCACGAAGCATTGTTGTTTAATGACTGTTTATAAAGTTTTACCGCAACGCACTGTAAGCGCCTGTAACATTTTGAGGCATGATGCTTAGATAGCAAACGTATTTAGTAAATAAGGTAATACACCAATATATTGATAGATTTAGAACAATACTTGCCACTTGCCAAACAATACAAGCTTTTAATAACAACATGTGTTTATATATTTGAACACCCGACTACCCAAGATATTTGATGGTGACCCTAAGTCTGTCTCACCAATGGACCTTTAAAGATAGACAATAAGAAGAAACCCCATTGAAGATGAACATAGTTTGGAAGAAAATTATGAAAAATTAATAATACATTATTAACAATAATGCAAGAACATATTGAAAAAGAAAATATATGTGAAGTAAAAGATAAAGCAGCGTAAAAGAAGATTATCATTATAGAACACAAATGGAAAAAGGAAGCTTTTAATATCGACATGTGTTAATATATTTGAACACCCGAATACCCAAGATATTTGAGGATTGCGAAGAGCATGACATTCGGCTGTAACTACCAATCTCGATATTTAAATTTTTTGTGCAATGGCTACTTGTACGACGTGAGTGTAAGTTTCTAATTAACCACGCACTTTTGCAAACATATTTAAAAAGAGCTTCTTAAAAGATTTGTAAAAAATATTTTAATTACTCAATTTGTCAGTTGAAGTTTCTTTTAATCCCAAACATATAATATTTATTGTTCAGCTTAAGTATTTTAATTGACACAAGGATGTCTAGCAAAACTTAAATTAAGATCCCTTTCAACATTTCTACTTTTGGGACTCAAAATCTTTCTCTCGACAAGGAAAATATCAAAGTATTAACCTTCATCCGTCACGTTGGCCAAGTGTGAATTGGCGGATGTCACACATTAACGAAGGTTGTCATTGGTACACGTAGGTTTCCTCGGGTTGTTTCCTTTCGACGGGGACATAAGCTCTGTTGTGCTTAATGGCTTACAAACTGAGCCAATCTATGATATAAAAGAGAAACTAATCATCTTTCAAATCAAATTTGTTCATCTACTAAGATAAGGTCGTATTCATGGAAATTCATTTTATGTAAAATGGATTCTTACTCTCTATTTATAGTTTTTACCATCGTGTATTTTAATAACGAAGTGTACGTGTACGCTTTCAGCTATGGCTTAATGTGAATAGTGAACTCATTGTTATTTTTAACTCACAAGCAAGGAAGTCGTAGATTCGATACGACAATCTTTTATACATGATCGAATAATTTATTAGGTAGTATTCACGTGGTAATGGTTACTAAAAGCTTGTCTTTTGTACACCGTCGATTTTAGGTGAAGTATTAGATATTTATGTGTTCAACACGTTTATCGGCTGATGATGATATGCTTTATTGTAAATTGTATATAAAGTAAAAGAAATATTTTTAAGATTTATCTTACTTTGGTTATTTTTTCGATGTTTATAGCTTGTTAAAATCGATCACATTGTTACAGCTTTTTCCTATGAATCTTTTTCGTGCAGTCGTTTTAACATTTCACATACCCCCGATAAAATAACACAGAGCACGGGGCGTTACATTTTTGTTTGCCCGCACCGTGTAAACCTAGCAACCGATACAAAAATATTACCCACACCCACTCCGCCGTCTAAATCCAAACAAATCCCGTAGAAACAAATCTTCGCTGCGAAGTTCACAACGACGTTGTACACGCCGAGAAACAAGCGGAATTAGGTTCCGAATGTACCTACGGACTCGCTTCTCTCCGCGCAACTGATAATGCGTTGAGGCGCGTGAAGCTACGAAATGTACCACATAGCCACATGGAGAAACCATGACCATCTACCAAATCACTCTATTTAAAAATTCATTATTATATTAACAACTAGCTTTTGCCCGCGGCTTCGCTCACGTTAAGAAGTATAGTTTAATAAGTGTATAATCTATAAAGATTTGTACAAACTTTGATCCCTTTTTTTATCCCCTTAGGGGAGGAATTTATTAAAATCCTTGATTAGGGAATACCTACGTCATAGTAGCTTTATGCATGCACCGTCTCAATCCGATCGGTTTAAAATTGACAAAGTTTTATACAAACTTTCATCCCCTATTTTATCTCCTTGGAGGTAGAATTAATCAAATTCTTTCTTAGCAAATGCGTACGTCATAACATCTACCTGCTTGCCAAATTTCAGCCCGATACGTCCAGTGGTTTCGGCTGTGCATTGATAGATCACTATATCAGTCAGTCACCTGTGAATTATATTTATATAGATTTACTGTAGGCACATGTGTTGTCGGTGACTATTTCGATCCGATGTTCCAAGACCATTACCCCCGCTTTAAAACTTTAGCTAGTATCAGTACTACTTCTAGTAGACCCTTTTTAAGTACATTTCTACCAGACCACTTTGTGTGCATACAGTCTAGGTAGTTATCAGCGCAGTTCTTATTTCTACCGCCTATAGTACTTTGGTACACATGGCTCTAATCTTGTTGGATGCTCTTTAGGCTAGTGTAATTACTGGGATAACGAGACTTAACTGTTGTATATATCATTCAATTAACGCCTCGTTGTTTCAGGTAAGAATCACCTATCATGAGTTAAACATTTCGTCTTGTCACTTGAATAAACAAAAAAAATCATAATAATATTTACACGACTTCTTTTTGGGATTATACCTTGCAAAACGTTGTTTACAGAATAATATAAAAAAACATTTTTTTAATCACATCTACGTATAAATAAAATAAATATTAGTTACATCATCGAGCACAGCATTAACAACATAAGAAGCATTGCTCAACAAATGGCAATGGGATTATTTCTAAATTAAAATGAATTATTCCTAATAATTTCCTACATTTTGATTTTAAAAAATATATTTGTAGATCCTCTTTGTTATTTGAATTTTGTCACAACACAATATCAAAAACATGACAAACACGTCACAAACAGACGCACAGAACAGACTGACGGACAAACTAGTGGCTACAATGGAAGTCTTTTCTTTGAAAAAACACTAAAAGCAGCTATTGCAGAATAACGAAAGAGCGCAATCTTTTTCTGTACACGAAAATTAATATTCTACTAACTAGACTGAAGTACTGGATTAGTTTAGGCAAGGACAGGAACTCATGGAAGAAGCTGGAAGAGGCCTTTATCCAAAGAAGGGTCCATATTTCAAAAAGAGAAAACTAACCATACTTATAAATATTAAAAAAAAAGTATATAAATATCTATAAACTAAGTTATTAACAAGAGATGTATGTTCAAATATGGAATAAATAGCTTTATTATTATTAATAAGGCTAACAGTTAACAAATTTTATTATGTACTATAAATTATATTAAAAAATAAAAATTTAATATTAACTATGAAACATTTTATTGTATACTTATTCGTAAATGGCTCGTAGCTTCGTGGACCGCCGCCTTGTTCAAACACGTGTGAGCAAGTTCAACTCAATGCGGAATCCTCGCGGTCTGCTCCGGAGTGTTAACTGCTTGAATAAGGAAGACGGTGTTGCTAGCTGTTAGTTTTACTAGTTAGTAATTTAAACAACCGTTAACTCATCTGTGTTATTTAGAAAGCGATGAACTAGTTTAACTGTAAGATACATCGATTTAAGTTCTACGTTTTAGAAACACTTGTTGGTTTTATTTTTAACCTCTGTAAAAGTTAATGCTTTCATTACTGCGTTTATTTGATTATTATTTTTATTATCTCATTGATATTGTAGCCAAGTCTAAGCTTATGTTTATCACAAGTTATCACAATTATTAATGTACCCAATATTTTTGGAAAAATTATATGAGTCTATGGTTTCCTTGATTGCGATTGTTTTAATAAAATATTACAAAGATCTTATATTTTTGTAGTTGCCTGGGGTGATATTGACAGAAATGCGTGAAAACTATTTAAACGATATGAACATTAGCACATCTGTTGTGTTAATTGTTATCAACGTTGTTTAGGTTGTTGTTTAGCAGCGGAGTGCAAATACGCGGCACGCAAAACAACACAAAAAGGTTATTTTTTGGTCCGCACAAAGGGCTGTGTCGCCAACTTCATGAGCACAAAATTACAATTTTAATTTGCTTGTTTTGGGGACGCGTTTACTAAAGGCCTTACGCGATTACTCAGAGATACAACGATTAAATTTACACAAATGTTAGTTAAAGAAAATGACAACAGGCAAAAGCGTAATACAATATTAAATGGAATTTGTCCTTTTCATTTGTTCACTTTAGTCTCCATTTGCAGTTATCTTTAACGTTACATTTTTCTATTAATTTTCAAACATTTTACATGAAAATTAGTTAAGAAGTTTAGCTACGCAATTGGTATATTTATAATTTAAACAATCAGCTACTCGATCAGCTAGACGGGGATAAGAAACCTTTACTTTTGAATTTCAATAACAACTGCTAACTGAATTTTAATATTACAGATAGATTAATTTTTTCTGCCTTCTATATGTTCCTACTGCAGGGACTCGGCCTTCTCTCATAATGAGTGAGTATTTGGCCACAATCCACTACGCTGGCCAATCGTGGGTAGGCGGATAAAGCCAGTGATATTTAATACGGTGCTCCGCCGGATTCGATCCCGCGACCTCCGAGTCGGAGGCCGAGGTCCCTAACCAGTCAGCTATCACGGATTCTGAAAATAATTCTTTCTATTTATACACATATAATTAAACTGTAAAATGTCTAACGAGTCTGTAACTGTTCGTCTTTATAAGGGTATAATGCATACTCGCTACTTACTTATCTTCGGAAAACAATTGTTTGCTAAGATAATGGGAGCAGTATTGGGTTGACCCTACATGGTTTGGATATCGCACGTATCCATTTTAGTACCGTTGATTGCCTATTAAATGGTACCTGTTAACGTTTAAGTTAATTAATTTGTACATAATCGTTACCGTTTAGCTTACATAGTCAAAAAGACGAAGAGCGATACAGGCAAAGTGAGTTATCATTATTTCGTTATTAAAACGGTTGAGGTTGTGCAAAATTATCGTTATTATGCAGTTTTTTTTTAATTCATATTATTTTGCTTAATTATAACTTGAATAAAAAATCAGTAGACGTTATAATAATTATGTATATATTATCGCATATATTTCTTTGAACAAAAATATTCTACAAGTTAACTTTAAAACTCTTTACTGATAAAATGTTAGTTAATAGTTTTCATAAAAAAACTTCTGTTTTTATCCTTTGTAGTTCACTTTATGTTAGTTTATATTTATTTCGTTCTGATTTATTTTTAACTATAATACCTTCATGAAATGTTAAAGCAACTGTTAAACCAGTGCCTGGGGACACAAACGAGAAACTGTCAACCCGCAAAGCAAACGAGACCAAAGGAAATAAATAAATGGACTCTTTAAAGATTTATTTTGTTTTAAACCAACACAGTCTTAGGTTATATATTACTCTGCCCTGGAGTCTTAGACTATTAGTAATAAAACTAAGGTAAAGCGATTAAAATGGTTTTCAGGGTCGAGGGCTTTGAAAGTTACAGTCATTGCTCACTAAGAAATCCTGGAAGAAGCAAAAAGAACAAGATGATAAGCCAACGACGGACGCTGCCGTTGAAGCTTGGCACTACAATGATTGGATATAACGTTCAACCTTCACTATCCTCAAAAGTTGCTGTAAATACAGTAAGGATCCTTACTGTTCGCGACTACAAAACCTAGTTTTTTAATTTATTTTTTGGCACAAACAGTCATTATATATAAAACATATGTTAAGTGTAGTTTAGGATATAACTTAAGACAAGTAGTGCCCGGCATTACATAATACGACACAACACAGACTTGAGAAACAAACATAAGACAACACTAAATTAAAAGAAAGTTATAGAAGAATAGATAATCACTATTACAGATTTTAACAACATTACTTTGCTTGTGATAATTACATTTATATTTTGTTTTTAAAAACATTCAAAAAGTTATTAAAATAGGTTTATATTATGCAGTACAATTAGATAAGTATTGTAACGAGCAATGAACATTGGACTGTAATCATATTAAAGCCGGTCCGTGCTTTCGCCAATTTCACGTGCTGTTTCCATTGCATATAAACATATAATTTATGTTACGAGTAAAACAAATAACTTCAGACAATAGGCTAGGGCACTATAAAAAATTAATATACACGTAGTTGCATTTACGAGTACGGGCCCCTGAGCACCTGTTTGCGATCCGCCGATCTCGACCGAAACAAACGTTCACTACTCACTATTGGAATTCCAGCATATATTTAAATTGCTTTATTTTATCTCCTCATTATTCATTCAGTGTATAGTATTGCCATATACTTACTATTAGTTAAATATTTATCATGCTCCTCTGTGAAAATACCGTATAAATATTATTCATGTCTGAATGAATGCCAATGTCATAAACATTATTACTATAAAAATTTAAAAATTACTGTGATTATGATTTTTAATAATAAGTAGCAATAAGCCCATATATAATACGACTTAATAAAAATAGTTATTTTTTTTACTTAACCGCTGGAGAAAAATGGACATACACTACTATAATTTGATTTTAAGGAAGAATTCGCAGGTAAAGTTAAACACGAACTCGAGATGCTGTATGAACATAAGTGACCCACATCGTTACGGACAAGTCTGTCACTATAATTACATGCTTGATTCCTAAAAAATAGTATACAAAATTAATGTTTTCATAAAACGTATCCGGCACGTGAATAACGTGTCTAAGACGTACATATAATGTTTACACTGTCGGCTATAACTGACAAGGAAAATAAATTGACGGGGGCGCATCTGACATTTTTATTGAAATCATTTGAATGTAGCCCAGGGTCTTGTGCCAAGAACCATATAACAGCTATATAATTGTAACCTGTTAAACTCAAAACTTTAATCTTTTAGGACGTACTGTCTTTCATGAACTTTTAAATATATCAATACATATTTTTTTATATGTAATCGATTTCCGCGCAAACATACAATTAGTTAAAACAATAGATAGAAGTAAGTAGAACATTTGATCTACAATACTTCTAGATTTATACATTAACAACTATAAAATGTATTTAAGTGGATTCATTAGTACACTATCTTGTACTTTAATAAACTTTTACTTAGATCATATTATTACCGGGTGGTGATATCTCCACTAAATCCCGGGTCAAT
Source organism: Parides photinus (assembly GCA_018247975.1). Classification (NCBI taxonomy): domain Eukaryota; kingdom Metazoa; phylum Arthropoda; class Insecta; order Lepidoptera; family Papilionidae; genus Parides; species Parides photinus. The sequence continues at coordinate 9,881 of DWHU01000481.1, read as the reverse complement.
CCTAGTTTGTAACAACGGCGACGGTTTAACTTGCTCGCGATCCATTCCCGACGTTAGTGTTACTTTTGTTAGATTCAAAGGCAATAGATTCGAAGTTCAAACCGCTTTCAGGTCCTATCACTTACTTGGAGAAACTTCAGCTGATGTATTAGCGATATTCGTTAAGTTTACACTACGTAATAGTTTAGTGGAAATGTGGTTTGCAGTGTGGTCTATTTGTTTTATTAGATCAGCCAACGAATTCAGGATAGTATCGTATACATATATGAAATTTAAGTGCCTAGCCACTTGTCGGTGTAGCAATTTCCTTGATTGTCTATTTAGAGCCGTCTCTTTCATTTGTTGATATGACTTTACTTTTACTGTTTCTTTCAGCTGGTCCGTAAATTTTCTTCTTGGTCTTCCCCTTTTTCGTTTAGCTTCTATTTTTCATTTACAATATTTAGGATGAAACCATCGTGCCGAATCAAATGTCCATTAATTTTGCCCCGTCTATACTCTATATGTACCTTAGGCATACTAATAATCTGTTCTATCATAGTATTTAATAGTTTATTTATTTCAGATACATTCGTAAAACCTTCAGTTTTCCAGCAATTTTTGTAATAACTATCATTCATGTTTAAAATGTGGGTCTCTAAAACCTCCAATTGATGCAAAACATATATTAATAACATATTGATTTTATATATTAATATCCAATGATTAAAACATAAAAAAGAGATTTAGCTTTTTTTAATAATAATGTACTGTGTTTATTAATGACGGTGATTATATATCAACAGGCTATAAGGAGCCTTTACGCAAATTATTTCTTTGTCTACTTTACCCGTACAACAAGTTTGATTCTATTCAAATATTGCGGAAGTAAGCTTTATATAAATAATTAACAGGGACACGAACGAAATTTTACACGAAGTCGCGTTACACGCTTCACGTTTATTTTTAGAAATATTGTGAAAGCAATGCGTCAGAGTAATATTTTTAACTCTTAACTTGGTTAACAACTTTGCGAAAGGATTTCATAATGTCGTCTTCACAAAGGCTTCACCCGGTAGTATCAGGTAAGCAAATCGCAGCAATTTCCTCATAGCGACAACTTGTGAAATTTCACGTAGAAACGTCCATAGTCCCGTGAAATGTGACTGGAACTTTTTCACGCGCTGATTTACGTCGCCGGAGGGATCGGGCGACCGATCCGGCGACCGGTCGCGTGACGCGTCCTCGGGACGGCTTATTCCGGATATTGAAGCACGTAATCTCACTACACGGTGTCTCCATTCGCAATTTATCGGACGATGAATGGTCCGACCGTTATATTCAACCCTTAACCTTCCTACTTATTAATATCAATGTAATTTATTGTAAATTGCATTTTGCAGGAGTGATCCCGTGCGTGAATAACGAACGAGATTAATGCTCAAAAAGCATCCTGTGTAAAATATGGTTATAATTATAAAAAGCGGTACGTGACTTAGGGTTCCGCATGTAATTACGGGGCGGTATCGCGCGGCCGCACTCCCGTGTTCATTCGATCGCTTTTTCAATGAGAAATGAATACATTTTTCATTCAATCGATTTCCTGATCTCTCTCGTGATAACATCGCAATAGCATTATAATTTTATCGCAACAATAACCCGAAAGTTAGACGAATCATATACAAGTTACAAAAAAATTTAATCAATCTTGTATACTTACAAATTGAGATAAGTATATGTTAATAGCTGTTTTAAAATTTTATAGCCTGTCACTGCATCCTATCAAATGGCTCGATATTATTCGAAACTGTTTGAATTTAAGGAGACGTTATAAAGTATAGAAATGTGTAGTAAAGCAAGCAGAAATTTATAATTATACCCGGAGCAAGCGTCCGAAGTAAATTTTCTTTTGTCTTGCGCCTTTAAGCGTGAATGACAATTTTAATAAATCACTGTAAAATGTTACTGGCCTTAATAATTTAGGGAGTTTGTAATTAACAAAAGAACGAGGTAGTCGTGAGTCATCAAGTTGAAAGTTGATGCCTTAACGTTTTATTTGTTCGGAGGCACCGGGCAACTATGCCTAACTTAATAATACATCCAAAGTATACCAACTTACAAAATTAATATCCATTTTATCCATTCAAACTGCTTTCACCTTAATTGATTCTAGCTATTATGCATCCAAATAATTATTAACAATTTTATTTTAATTATAGATTATTTACCATGTTCTGGGTGTACACATATTCTTAACTGACATTTTGTAACTATTACTAGCTGCATGTAAATTCATAACGTTTACTTTACAGCTAATTATATAAATTTTAGGTGTTTGTACTCATTGTATATTTTCAAGCTTTCTTTTGAGGTTACAGACAGCTTGTGTTTATTGAAAGATTTAAAAAGTATAATCAGTTCCAGTTTCTATAGTATAGTTTATAAAATACCGTACGATTTGCTAAATTCAACATTTACATTATTTATCTTTAAATGAGTAAATAATATGTGCGACATTTGCTATAAGTTGTAAATGATAGAAATTTCTCATTCTATAAGATTAAAAAATGTTTCGACTAGTGGTTTACTTAACTTGATGCAAGTCATATCGTTGTAAAAACTGTAACTAAATTATCGATATAAAAACACTTTGCGTAGATTGTTTAAAATTCTGCTTTCCAAAATAAACTGCCTATCTCTAGGCACAGTGTGTACTTACGCTGATTTACTGCGATCGTTGGAGAAGAGTGAAAAAAACCAGGCGATGTATACCGCTCCGATTATTTTATCAAGCCGCGAGCTGGTGTTGATTTCAAAGAGTTCGGCGCCGACTTACAACTCTTGAATATCGTTGCTAGATCTGCATATTAACGTGTCCTTACATTCATATTACGTTACGTCATTTCAGGTGAACTTGCACAAAAAAGGCACTAAAATATTTATTTCGATAAACAAAGGATTGATATCTGAGCCGCTCTTAATTACGTGGGCTCCAACCGAAGGATGCAAATAGCTAATTTTATTTTATAAAAATTTTATTAAAGTTCATTACAAAATAACTTAATCTAAGATAGGTCAATTCAAATCGGTGTTGAGTGTGAGACTGATGTCCTCCTCTTCACTTCCCGTGGGAGCGGGAATGGCCAACGGTCTTGGTATACAATATCCAGGCACGTACTGCTGATTTGGCGTGATGCAGAACCGTGTGACGGGGAACTGATGCAAGTCATCGGTCTTCATATATCAGGGATCTGTAACAATGTTCAACAAGCCCATATTTTTTTTAAAGAGAAGTGATATCGTATTAGAAATAACAATATTTCGAGATATACCGAATCATAATTAAGTGTGTTATGTCTAGTCTGTAATATCAGTCTGGACATAGGCACTTCGAAAATACAGAAAAATTTAAGGGTTTTTACTCCAACAAACCAATCGTATGCCCATGCGTCTTCGTTTCACATTTTGTTAAGACATCATTCAAGTAGCGTAGAGAATCTATATTTTGTAAATTAAAATCTGAAAATTTTTAATGAATTACTAATCTTAATTTCGAAATAAGGCCTAATGGTATTTGCAGAGCAATGCTTCTTAGTTATTTAAGTAAGCGCGTGATGAGCGGGACGTTCACGTGATGGTAAGTGATACGCCTGCACAAAGTGGCACTAGTAAGGTTGGTATACACAGCACCACACAGTACTCTTCGCCTATAAACCAGAACGCAGTAATGAGACATTATCAGATTTTAAACGGTGAATGACTGCAATACTAGAGTAGATCGCGTAGCTTCTACCTTTTCCAAGACCACGGTGGCAACAGCGTTCGGCATGCACTTTCGAATGCTGCACGCATGCGTAGCGTATGCATAATGCATTTGCCGACGCGACCCGCTGCCCTTCCACCGCCTGCCCTGAATTAATGAGCTTCACCAAAGCCAAGGTTGATGACAAGGGGTGGGTTAAGCAACAATAGGGCTTCCACTAAAAACGGACCGTAGAAGGATCTCATTTAAATTGTAGATTTAATTTGCTCCCTGTCTTTGGTTTTCTAATAATAAATCTGATAGTAATTAAGTTCCCAATTAATATATATCGGCTCTTATTTACAAATTATATTCTGAATTTCTTTTTATTTCCCTTTTAATATTTTTATATGTACATATGAGTATGTAAATATAAGGAAATCAAACGTTCTACTATCGGTGTTTAATTAATATAGACATGGTATTATTCGATGGAACCCACTTGCGGCATGCTTGTATATCCGTTTCCGTATAAAATTAATTGGGCTGTGACACGCGGAAGGATGTACGGCGGCAACAACTCATGTAAATTGCCAACCTCTTCTCGAACTGCTGAAGATGGACAGGATCTCATAAATAACTTGTGTTGCAATTTGCATTTGATTACCGAATACGTTTGAAACGCATTTTTAATTGCAAATGTATTAAGTATCAATAAAATCGTTACGGTAAAGCAAATAAACTCTTTAAATTCCTTAACTTCATTTTATATATTTTTTAATATACATAAGCGAAGAAAATATTTGATTTATACATAGAATTTCAACCTGGGAATTAGTAGTTATCGTCGATTAGTGTTAATCACAAATCTATAAGTTACAGATATAGCTTACTAGGGACCACATAATTTTATTTTAATAGAGGGAGACATTTACAGAAGTTTATGATTTGCTGGAAACAGAGCAGGGTTGTTATTTTAAGCTACGGCGAAATGTCATCGACGTTATAAAATTATTTTTTCGCTGTAGTAGTTTAGGTTTTTGTATAATTTCCATATAATATCACAATACAAATGAAATGTTTATTGCTTTTTGTTGTCTAATTCTAATACACTTAACCTTAGACACGAGTCCAAATGTGTTAACTGATACATTCATAAAGCCGGGATGGAGGCGCTAGTCGCGCCAAATTGACGCCTCTCGTTCATAATATAAAAGCTGTATTCCCGTGGCATGCGCTCTCATTAGCATTCATTGTGCGCTCGCGGCCGCACTCTCCCGGATAAAGCATCTGTTAAATGTCTGCCGCTAGCTGAAACTTGCCCGTAATTATCTGTTAACATTCCTAAGTTTGACCCCGCGAAAATCTTGAGCGGAATCGGGAACTCGCAAACTTCGCACCGGCCCACCGGAGGCGCTTTACTTCCCTAATAATCAGGCTCATGGAGATTTTTAATGAAAAAGATTGTTCGCCGTTATTTAGAAAGTTGGTAAAAGGGATCCCCGTTGGAAGTTTGTTTTGATTTAGTACTCGGCAACCAAGGTTGATTGTAACCTTTTCGGTGGCTTTGCATCGGATTAGAACTAATTAAAAATTTGTGCGGGTCGCGTTGATTACTTGCGGGTTTGACGGATGTCATCGGTTACGTGCACACCGATCTTACCGAATGTTGAAAAAGAATTAAATCCGTTTTGTAGATTTATTTATGTATAAGCCCCGCAGATGAAGATAAAAAACAAGCGATCGTTTCCGGACGATCCGAACAGTATCCATCCGGCTCCCTAATGGTTTTCAAATAAAATGGCCCAGCGCTAATGGTTCCGAATTTGTAAAAAGCGTTACATCGAACTAATTGATATCAACTTTCGTTTATTTTGTTACTGAAAGTGAAATGGATATGCTCATTTCAAGCGAAACTTTGTTATTATTTTTTGTATTCATAGTTTCCTTTATTTGGATGTGTATCGGAAATCAGGCCAATGTTTTTCATTAGAGAAACGGGCCACGCTGAATACGTTTTTACGAATCATTTGCAGTGTTTCATCCGTTACTATTATTAAATGAACATGACGATAATGCTATTGAACATTACGATCGGATTATGATGAGTAAAAAATAATGTATCTTTTAATATCTTCATAATGCGCATTAATATTCACTTCACAAATGCCATCACATGTTGAACGGTATCGGTTCGGCTTTTCCAACTTTGATGGACAGAGTTGCAAAGTCAGGTCTATTCGGTGCGGTAAATAAAGTGTGTCATAACGTCATAAGTCGACATTAATCATGACTGACAGTATAATTTGGCCCGACGTTATCGTTTGAAAGCAAACTGAATGTATTTTGATAGATTTGCAAAGGCACCTATATCGCTATATCGATTTTCAATTAATCTTTTGTCCCCTTCCTCGTTTGGATGCTTATTCCTCCGATGCTGGAAATATTGTTGGGGATATTTATATTTACCGATACTTTCTTTGTTTGCCAAACAACATACCTCGATGCGTCGCAGTGCATCGGTGAAACCGAGGCGGACTTTCGAATACTAAACAAACGCTGCATGGGGGGCACAAACATTGGAATAGTTTTGTAAGTTCGTAAATTTCAACTTGCTTTTATTTATTAAGATATACAATACAGTCTTACAAAATCGAATACTATAAGTAAACTACGACCTACTATATTAACAACTTAATATCAGCACACGAAAATGACTTACAAGTGTCACCCAGATTTGCATGAAATTATTCGGTGTAGAACATTCTCGCCAAGAAGAGATTGGAAGCACAGTTTATTAGTAAACGGTCATAGGATTTAGATTTGGTAAACGTTTTTCCGCGCTTTTTTTACAAAATTCTCTGTTTATAGCCTTTCATAACATTTCGAGGTTAAAGTGGCCATATTTAAACTGCTCTATACGAAGCGAAAAACGTGTATTTCGTTGATGGTATATCGATTTCAAATTAGTTCACAATCGTCTGTACAGAATTACCATTTTTATACAATCGACAAATAATAGCGTCTGATAGTGTTTTTGTATCAATTAAGATCACACAAAGAGAAACGAAACCACATTAAATACCAAATTCATGTTTAAAGATCTAATGGGTAGGCTAAACTCCTTCGCCATTTAATATTTAACTGTGGCATTGGGTAGGCTAAACTCTTTTGCCATTTAATATTTAACTAATACATAACTTTAGGATTAAATTTTCTTGCAAATAATCATATGTATATAGCTAATATGATAAACATTGGAATACATTTTGGTTCGAGAGATATAAAGCTTCGTTACGGTAGTAATTTGGGGTTTGATCTGGATAAGCGTGTACACAGCTCTTTTTGTTTATTCCATGTAGTCCTTATTTGTGTGATTGGAGTTAAATAAAATATATTATTGAAGTTTAAAGATATCCTATTTCTGGTGAGAAGTTTGGTGCTGATTTTCGCATACTAAAACTTCTTTGGTGGTCTTATTGAGCGCGCTAGTAGAAACCTCAAATCACCGATTCTCATCTGCAGTTAGATTTAGGAGGCAACTAGCAGTCAACTAATTACTGGAACTATTAGGCTCTTTTCTTAATCTTCTATAAATTGAATTCGAGTGTGTTTGTCGCATTATTTGTGTAGCTGTTACCGTAACATCATCAGGTGCGTTGTTTGCCGGTTGCGGCACGCGGTACGTACGATGGATTTACGCTTACGAGAGTGCGGGCGATGTGTAATTTGTGTTCATTGGGCAGCTATTTCGGGCTCCATTCCTCGCCGCCCAGAACAATCTCTGTTCATTGATTAATAAACAAAGTGGCCGGATAGTTCTGTTCATTTTCAGACGATAAATCACACAATTTTATTTGAAACATTTTAAATGTTTTAATAAGTAAATTGTACTAATTAACAGAGATTTCAAAACTTGTGTATTATTATATATGTATATCAGCGTTATTCCAGTCTATAGCCATCTATTAATTATTTATTGGCCGATTACCTCAGTTAGTAGTACATCTGCCTGCCGAGTAAAAGGTCGCGGGTTCGATTCCCGCCACGGACAATATTTGTTCCGAGTCTGAGTGTTTTTTATATATGATATACATTTACAAAAAAATGTATTTAAGTACTTTATCAGGTAATCTAGTATCCATAACACAAGCGAGTATACTCTGCTTACTTTGGGACTAGACAGTATTGTGTGAATTGTTCAAAGATATTTATTTATTTACTTACGATCATATAAGACTTCTGTTTTTATACTGATACATATAAATCTTGTTACTAATTTTTATGTATTTCTTTCATAAGACGAAACGGGACTACGAAACGTTTACTTATTTGTGTAGGCAAGTGACGTTAAATAGGATAATATACGCTTTATTACATATTTATGTTCCAACAAACCATAAGATTATGTGCTACGTTATCTAAGTTATTTCTAAGTAAAACGTTGTTTAACGGCACAAATATAAGCTGCGGTATACTTACTCGGTATCCGGCAAATAAAAACTCCCATCAGTATACACCAATTAAAATTTCATTATTTACGATTATGTATTTTTACGCATACGTAATAATTGGTATTATAATATGAACAGCACTTAATATAATAATTCAATGTAAAACACGCGTAACTTTATTAATTATTTTCTTAATCCTAGTAGGTCTGTGCTTTTATGGTGCAATTTATAATACCTTATGTACGAAAGAAGAAACGTAGCACCTTATACTTAAAGAACATAAAATGTTTCGCGTCTATTACTTAGGGTCCATTTTTATGGTACATAATGAGGGAAATTTTAATAGACACCAGCTAAGTCCAGCAGGTATTACGGCCTTTTACGATGCTATCTAATACGGTAAAGCATGTTTAAAATAGATGTGATTCTTTTTTGTTATTATTTTTTAATTATAATTCTGGTTTGTTTATAAGTAAAAATATATAGTGTTATTTATGTAATATACCATGTACAGCCCTTAAGAGTCGTGAAGTAACCAAATAACTCTCGAACAAAGCGCGCTCCGAAAAATTGACGAGTAAAGTCTCGCAAGTATTTCGCGATCAAAGGCAGGAGCATCGAAGCCGTTGCCATAAACCTTCGAGAACATTTTGGAGTATTCCCTTAATCCCAACATTTTATTTACTTCTGGAATGTCGACATTGCGCGCGGAAACTAATTCGTAGTTAGTCGGCTTCGTAGCTTACTTCCTTGAATCTTCTCTTATAAAAAAGGTAATCGGTATCGATACTTTTATAAAGAACTATTCGTAACTACTTGGCGCTCGATTTCTTTGGTTGAGTTTAATATCTCATTTTATACAACTTTTTGTCCGTTATTTTAGGGCAAGCAATTGTTTTTTAATTCTATGTACTATTATTAATAAACGCCTAGTAGGGCTTAAAAGGTTAGTCCGGTTTCTATAGCATTCGAATGCGTTGTACGCATCGGAGAGGTCAGGGTTTGAATCCCATTGAGTTTGAGCCTCCGGTGAAGGAGAATATCGTGAGGAAACCGACATGTTTTGAAATCAATAGTTTTTGTGGATATGTCACATCTGATTACCTGCACTTGGCCAGTTATCATTGTCATCATTGTGCTGCTCATTTCGCAATCTATTTGGGGTCGTTGCAGTATGTCAGTCTTCTCCATGCATTCCCATCAGACACTAACTCATCATTCACCCGCTTACCACCATCCATCGTTTCGTTTGTCTTCCTCTTCCTCTCTAACCAAACACATTCGTACTTAAAACTTTCTTAATTACATCGGTTTCCTCTCTGTGAAAACCATATCCGTACCAGGACATACGATTTCCTTTCATTATTTCTACCACAGGTGCCACGCTACGTTCAGATTTCTTCTTGTTATGTACTCATTCTCCTAATCTTGCCCATTCTTGTGACTCCACACATCCACCTTAACATTCACATCTCAGCTGCATGCAATCGCTTCCCATCCTTTTTTTTTTTTTCTTTTACGTGTAGGAAATGCCTTCGCATACCTGCCTTCGCGGGGGCAAAGGCAGGTTATGTCGGACTTGCACCGACTAAAACCTGCACGATGTTCCTCCTCGTCGCTGTACGGCGCGGCCACGGGAACGCTTTTGCACAAGTCCGCGACCCCGCCAGCGCCGGCTGCACCGCGCAGCTTCGCCTCGGGGGACG